>JAJKFJ010022670.1:0-127001 GCA_027382625.1 Tetmemena sp. SeJ-2015 | reverse complement strand
TACTACTGGCCTTGGCTATACCCTGATGGATCAGGCATTTATTGCATCATATACTGCTAGCTAGATGGCATCTGTTGAGAATAGTTGATCATTTAATAAGGTTACTGCTGCTACTGCATCTAAAATCTCAATATAAAATTCTTTAAAATCCTTAAACAGAGGGCATCACTGTGTATTGAGGATTAAAAGACTATTGATGCATCATCATAGATGCGTTAGGTTGCTAAATTTATTGAGGGTATGCCTACATTTATCCATAAATTTGCTATTGTTTTTGCATCTGCATTTACATCTGTGGATTTATGGAAGCTTGAAGTTAGTTTTGTTGGTATTACTGCAACATTTGCTAGTTTGTAAATTAACCCATCATCATTTGAGGTGAAGGAGTTTGCATCATCATTTAATTATGGGGGGCTTAGAATTATCCAAATGAGGCCTAATTATAATAGCCGGGGGCAAAACCAGAAGTTGGAACTCTGTTCTATGGTGGAGGCATTCTGAGTTATGAGTTCGCCGCCATAAATTATTAAGAGAGTACACTTTACTGATTGTTGTGACTTGTGTGCATTTTCTTATTAGACTTTGATGATGTATCAGATCTTTGTGAATATTCTGACATGGGGCCTTGTCTCTTTCCACTTTTAGAACTAGTTTCCGAGGTATCACTATCCTATGATTTGAAGTAAGTTTAAATCATTATCACTATGATTAATTTAAATTGAAAACTCCTTTAAGATCACCAAGGTTCTTCTTTTTTAGTAAAGCCACCCATTTCTGTTTTATCTTGGGATCTGATATTGTTGAGATGTGCTTATCAATTTACTCGGAAAGCTTAGTCTTAAATTCCAATGGAGCGAATTTCAAGGCATTTTAAACCACGAAATTTCCATAGGCGTTCGTTATCAAATCTAAAATCATTAGTCAAGAAGAAGGATAAACTTACTACTTAATCTCTCACAATTAATTATCAAGCAAACAAAAATTAAAAAAGTTAAACAAACAGTTAGATTAAATCATTCAATTCAAAAATTAAAGTTCATGCTTTGGTTTTTCATTTATATTTTTGGACTTCAATACTAACAGTATTCTAAATTTGTATAAAAGATTTAATCTTAAACCAAAGATTACAAAAGATTTAAATGTTTTCAATAACTCCTGCATCAGAATAGAAAGATATTCTGGTTTTGAGTTCTATATACATTTATCAATAACATTTGAAGAGCATTTTTAAAGGCTCAATTAGTAGACTTTTCCAAAAAATTTAGGGATCAATTCTTGGCACATCAAATATACATTTAAAAGGAATAAAACATTTCCTTGTCCCAGAATTCGAATGCTTTTTGTATTGCATAGTTTCCATAAGGATTTTGAGCTAATTCAATTGCGTTCTCTACCAATTTTTGCATTATCTTATAGAGTAGGATCGTTTTAAATTGCGGAAGTAGAATAACTTAAATACAAGGTCTTCTACCCCTGGAAATTTTCACTGAATCGCTGAAAGTAGTAGTAGTAGTAGTAGTAGTAGTAGAAGTAAGTAGTAAGATATAGTAGTCAGTAGTAGTAAGTAGTAGTAGTAGTAGTAGTAGTAGTGTAGTAGTAGTGTAGTAGTAAGTAGTAGTAAGTAGTAGTAGTAGTAGTAGATAGTATAGTAGTAGTAGTAGTAGTAGTAGTAGTAGTAGTATAGTAGTAGTAAGTAGTAGTAGTAAGTAGTAAGTAGTAGTAGTAGTAGTAGTCGTAGTAGTAAGTAGTAGTAGTAG
The DNA here is from genome assembly GCA_027382625.1 of Tetmemena sp. SeJ-2015. Taxonomy (NCBI): domain Eukaryota; phylum Ciliophora; class Spirotrichea; order Sporadotrichida; family Oxytrichidae; genus Tetmemena; species Tetmemena sp. SeJ-2015. The sequence goes on along the minus strand of JAJKFJ010022670.1, from coordinate 125,244 downwards.
TAGTAGTAGTAGTAGTAGTAGTAGGTAGTAGTAGTAGTAAAGTAGTAGTTAGTAGTATAGTAGTAGTAGTAGTAAGTAGTAGTAGTAGTAGTAGTAGTAGTAGTAAGTAGTAGTAGTAGTAGTAGTAGTAGTAGTATAGTAGTAGTAGTAGTAGTAGTGTAGTAGTAGTAGTATAGTAGTAGTATAGTAGTAGTAGTAGAAGTAGTAGTAGTAGTAGTAGTCGTTGTAGTAGTAGTAGTAGTAAGTATAGTAGTAGTAGTGTAGTAGTAGAAGTTAGTTAGTAGTAGTAGTAGTAGTGTAGTAGTAGTAGTAGTAGTAGTAGTAGTAGTAGTAGTATAGTAGTAGTAGTAATAGTAGTAGTAGTAGAGTAGTATAGTAGTAGTAGTGAGTAGTAGAGTAGTAGTGTATATAGTAGTAGTAGTTAGTAGTAGTAGTAGTAGTAGTAGTAGTAGTAGTATAGTAGTAGTAGTAGTAAGTAGTAGTAGTAGTAGTAGTAGTAGTACGCTGTATAGTATGTAGTTAGTAGTAATCGTATAGTAGTAGTAGTATGTAGTAGTAGTAGAGTAGTAGTAGTAGTAGTAGTAGTAGTAGTAGTAGTAAGTAGTAGTAGTAGTAGTAGTAGTAGTAGTAGTAGTAGTAGTATAGTAGTAGTAGTAGTAGTAGTAGTAGTAAGTAGTAGTAGTAGTAGTAGTAGTAGTAGTAGTAGAGTAGTAATAGTAGTAGTAGTAGTAGTAGTAGTAGTAGTAAGTAGTAGTAGTAGTAGTAGTAGTAGTAGTAGTAGTAGTAGTAGTAGTAGTAAGTAGTAGTAGTAGTAAGTAGTAGTAGTAGTAGTAGTAGTAGTAGTTAGTATAATAGTAGTAGTAGTAGTAGTAGTAGTAGTAGTAGTAGTAGTAGTAGTTAAATAGTAGTAGTAGTAGAGTAGTAGTAGTAGTAGTAGTAGTAGTAGTAGTAGTAGTAGTGTAGTAGTAGTGTAAGTAGAGTTAGTAGTAGTAGTAGTAGTAGATAGTATAGTAGTAGTAGTAGTAGTGTAGTAGTAGTAGTAGTAGTAGTAGTAGTAGTAGATAGTAGTAGTAGTTAAGTAGTGTAGTAGTAGTAGTAAGTAGTAGTAGTAGTATAGTAGTAGTAGTATAGTAGTAGTGTATAGTAGTAGTAGTAGTAGTGATTAAGTAGTATAGTTAGAAGTAGTAGTAGTAGTAGTAGTAGTAGTAGTAGTATAGTAGTGTAGTAAGTAGTAGTAATACAGCGATTCAGTGAAATTAAATTTGAACCCAATATTGATCACATTAGAAATTAATCGCCAGTCGCTCCAATGTCTTAAAATTTAATTGATCACGTTTTAATTAAAGGTGGCAGCCACCTCGAGTTAGAATAATTAAATCGAATTAATTCTCAAAATCATTCTAAAACACAAACATGGAGTTGACTTCACTTCTTGGACTGCCTGGTCGACTGGGACTTCATTTGAGAGCCTCTCTACAAGGATTTGAATTTCATTAATTTTAACCTAACCCCTAATACACGTCAATCCTATACTATTAGCTCTGTTTTCTGGATTGGTAGTCTTTTAAATGATGATCTTGATTACTGAGAGTCCTGAATAATTAATGATGATAAGTTATTAAGGTTCTATGTTTTACTTGAATAATCTGTAGCTAGGGGAATGAACTTGTCGAAGATTTCCTCGAATGCAAACTATCTCTTCTCCTCAGGGAAGAATTAAATCAAAATCTGTATCACGTGAGTGCCTTGAACATCCTATAATTAAAAGTTGAGATACGATACTAGCAAAATAGTCCTTGAGCTAATAATTAGTGAAGAAATGTAATCTCTTACCGCTGAAAGAAGCGCCACATGTCCGTTAAGCACCCTTTAGAAGAACTTCTCTTCGGCCTCCAAATTTACCAATTCTATGAATTTCTAGATTGTATGAGTACCCTTTTTATTGCAACAGATCGCTACGAAATCCACAGCTATTCTCTCTAAGATCTGCATGCGTTGTGAACTAGAGCAATTGATGAGCAACTCTTGACAGAAATAGTTTCCATAGTTGTCTACCATCACCATTAATCCATTTCTAAAATATTGAAGGGAATAAATAGAGAGATGTGAATTGGCAGGTGCGAGTGGATTTCATCTAGCAAGAACTGAACTATTTGAGGGTTGGCATTATCCAAAAGTCTCTAAAGGAATTTACTGCCAGTCTAATTCATAGCGAGGTTAATTACGTTGCCCTTTAAAGCACTCAGCTTTTATTATTAGTTTGCAGCCTCTTCGTAATTGCACATTATCTTAACTAAGATTGATTCGTTCTGGTCAATTTATAGAGAATGTTAATGAAATAATTGTAGAGTGTCAATAAGGACATTATTTGAAACTACTGGTAAATTTGATCCAGCAGAAGGAGCAATATTTGTTTGGCTTGGAATCTGAATCTATCCTGCCTAAACAAGGGGATTGAATTGCTATGTCTGGGTGACTGAATTAGCCTGCACAGCATAGGGATTTATAAGTTAGGGAGTATACTATTCTTTACTTTGAATAAAAATTACATAGGATTCATTATTTAAGCCAATTTTAATTATTAATGGAGAACTTAAAAGATTTAAAATCTACAAGGTAAGTTTTCTTCTCATCAATCTCTATTTAATTTTTAAAATTTTGCAAGTTTCATAATAATGTTGAAGTGTTTAAACTGAGAGAGAAGATGCCAGAGGCTTTATAAATATAGGATGATTAAGATTAGGTGATCACACAATTAATCTACATTCTTTTCTCCATTCTTAAAAGAAGTTTAATGAATTTTGATATTTAATTAGATAATTATAACGAATAATGTCTGCCGCTGGTGCCAGCCTCCTCCATCTCTAAAAAAAACGCGATTTTACAGAGTTGGCACGGGAGGTCGACCAGCCGTTGGCCACGGTGGCTCAGCCTTGGCAGCGGCACTCAGCCGCCCCTCTCCTCAGCCCTCGGCTTACCGACGACTCGCTCTCTCACTGACCTTGGTGAGTGTCTCGGACTTGCCGAGTGAGAGCTAAAGATGGCCGAGGATCCTTGGAGCGGCAGCTCCCTCGTCGGTAAGCCGGAGGGCTGAGGAGGGGGCGGCTGAGTGCCGCTGCCAAGGCTGGAGCCACCGTGGCCAAACCGGCTGGGTCGACCTCCCGTGCCAACTCTGTAAAATCGCGTTTTTTTTTTAGAGATGGAGGAGGCTGGCACCAGCGGCAGACATTATTCGTTATAATTATCTAATTAAATATCAAAATTCATTAAACTTCTTTTAAGAATGGAGAAAAGAATGTAGATTAATTGTGTGATCACCTAATCTTAATCATCCTATAATATGAATGCTGTAGAGTGTTAATAAGACTTGATTAAGTCTGCTACTGTTGCTGCTATTGCAAATTTAATTGAGACTAAAATGATACTGAAACTGAGGAGTCCTAGTAAGAGATTTACGAAGTCAAATTTAAAATCTTAATGATAATTGTAAGTAAATTTCTGCTAGCATTTGGGATTACCTACTCAAAGCCAGGTGGAGGAAGAATCTAGTTTGCGTAATTCTACTAGTCTTAGTTGCTGGTTTAATTGCTTTGTAGGCTTTATATTGGATTTTGAGTCTGGTTCTAATTTTAAGTAATAATTTTGCTTTGTAAAAGAGAGGCGTCTTAATATCTTTGGTACCACATTTCATATAATTGATTTAAACATAGTAAATTAAGGTAAGGAAGGGTGGAGGTGTTAACTTATTAAGGAATCGATGCCTGGTGCTAATTATGAGACTGGTTGGATTACTAAGATATCTATTGTTACTAGTTTTGGAGATCTTGATTCTTTTCTGGCTTAGAGAGGATAGATATTTAAGAATATATAGCACAATTTGAAATATAATTGAGAGCTATTGGTTATTGAGCTCAATTCCCTCAAATCCTGAAATGAGCTACATTTGTTGGTCCTCTAAGTAAGAATCTTAGTTTTGGTGTGTGTCATGTTGCGATTGGGATGTATTATGATTTGAAGTGTTGATAAGAGGCTGCTTGCAATTCTGTTCGTTTACATTTATAATATTAGTGTTTGGCAACCCACTTATCATGCTGGGGACTCCCTCGTACGCATCATAGTTTGGTGTGGTCCCTCCGCTGAATGGATTGAATGAAAATTGCTTTCCAGATAATGACACTTCACTGCTATTCTCATTCGCCTACTGCATTAGAAAGAAATTAGTGGGGCTTGAGCTATTTTCATTCCATAATTAATGGAAGTTATAAATAAACAATTCCTCATAAAGTGTAGTGAGTGTGGTTCTTGTGAAGTAGTATCTTTAACTAATCCAGTATTAGTAAATTGCATGAGTTTCTAGAAATCTTGTTGCTACTTTCAAAAGCAATTAAATTGTAGATGAGCATTTAAACTTTGTAGGAGAAATATTTTTATTCCCCAAGTTTTTAAAATCAGCAGTGATTGGAGTTGTGTTCTAATAGCTGTGAGAGCTAGATGTGGGAGAGAACAGAGAATTCATAAATGGGAAAAAATTAAAATTCTTGATGAAGCTCACTTCCTAGTTATCTCTTTTCTGCTCTTCAACTATATATTTCAAAAAAACCAAAGCTTGAATTTATAACTGAAAAATGAACTTTATTTGAATTTAAAATTTTGTAAACTGGCTAGAATGTCATGGAACTGGCTAACTTTTATTAGATTTGAGCAGTTTAAAAGTTTTAAATGAATATGAGCATTTTCTTGTAGATCTTAGCGTTGCTGCTTAGTTGGTGATATCCCATCCTACTTCTATTGCTGCTTCTGGTCTCTCAGATAATATAAACTTCTTTTAAATAGTCTAGTTTGTAGTATGATGGATTGGCGAAGGCTGCATCGTAAGAGTCGCTGATGAGGCCAAACCTAGATGATTCTTTGTTAGCACTGTTCTCTGTGAGGGGATGAGAATGCTCACTATCACTGTAGCTCCCCAGAAATCGGAGTTAGTTACTCACTATGCCACCTGTGTGATCACTCATATTCTAATTTATAACAAGCCATAAACTTGGATGATAATTTCTTTAATTGATAATTAATTAAGTTTGATCGTTGTTGGAGCATGAGAATAAATAACTCCCGCTATTTAAGGAAACACAAATATACGCTATCTGATTCTTGGTCCAGTCCCTAATGCACTTGTAGGGCTATTGCTTCGAGGACGGCTTCGTTTGAGTCCATCTAAGGATTAGGACCTCCTATTAGTAGGCTTAATCAAATTATTATAAATATATTAATCCTTTCAAACCTGTATCACCTTCGTGTGATCTGAATTTAAACAATAGTGTTTGTAATTGTAAAATTATATTGATTTACTTTTTTTAGATTTAAATAAATCTCAGTTTTGCTTCCTCAACTTAATGCATTTCAAAAAGATTTGACAAATTAGGCTATATATTATTCTGAAAAAGCCAGTAATTTTCATTTTTGAGTTGGTTATTTAGATAACATAAAAATATAAGATTAATGCAGATTTTTCATTTGTTTAAAAGATAAAAATCGAGTAGATTAATTCTAAAGTGTATTTTTATTTGAATTCTAAAATCAAAAGATTGAGAAACAAAGACAAGAATCCTTCAATAGGAAGTAAAACAATAACATTTGGAGAGTAATTATAAGAAAAGAAATCCTGAGTTAAATTAAACTTACTCAGTAATCCTTATCCTTTGGAAGCTCCTCTAAAAAGGTTTGGCTGAGGAAGGACGGAACTATTCAACTCGCTGAGAGTGGGCGTATTGCTGCCTAATAAAAGTTTGTTAAAAAGAAATATTAAAGATCTATTGAATAAAATATTGAGTTATTTGATAAATAATCTCTAACTCAATATCTTAGTTAGATATGGTGATAAATGTTTTTCAGCCCACTTACTCAGTTTATTGTCGGGTGATTGAAAAGAGCCATCAGCCGGGGCTTGTAAACTCAGGCATGTTCACATCGTCTTATTTGCCATCAGTGAATTACTTTTAGTAGGCCTCTTCCTATGTGGATTCTCTTTTGAAATTGTCAACACCACTCTCTTGAATCAGACTGAATTGGTATACTATAATATATAATGGTGGTGCTGATTTTCTTAAGTCTTATTCCTACCGATGTCCCCAATTTTATATTTCGAATAAGGGCCTTAAGCTGCATATAAATGTGTGTAGCTCAATGTTGTATTATCTGCGCCGCCATTCCCTTTTTATTTTTAAAGTTGCTGACAAATAACAAATGAAATTATATATATAGAGGTAAAGTATAAAAGTTAAAGAATATTACGATTATTAAATGTGTTTTTTACTTGGTTCATAATAGGAATTTATCCCAAAAAAAATTCATTTTAGCAGCGGCTAACTCTTATTTCTTAGATTTTTGATTTATAGAACCCTCATATTTATTTAAAAAATGAAATTCATAAAGGTCAAATATTTGGAAGGTCACAAGATTAAGGATTTACGCTATTATATGCTTAAATTTAATGCATAAATTATTTTAATTGCATTAATTGACATAAAGTGTATATTTTGCTGACTAATAAATTGGTGTTATGAAGGCACCGTGTTTTATATCATTTAAAGTTCATTATTTTAATGTTGCAGGTTATCAAATAACTAAAAGTAAAAAAATATATTTTATGTCCATGGAACTGTATCTCATGATTCGAAAGTAATTATTGCTACTGTTACTCTTTTGAATTATGATGCTCTATTTATTATGAGGAGAATTGCAGCTCTGCATTTATTCTCAGCCGCTTAGTTGAGCTCGAGTTATCCACCAAATCGTCAATAGGCTTGCGGAAAAGAGAGTACTGAGAAAACTCACCCCTAAAATAAGTGTCAATTATAATCACGCACATAGCTTAAAATATTTTTATCCCACTAACAAGTACATTAATTAGAAATGAGAGCAATAAAATCTTATGAGATTTGTTCATGCCTTTGAATCTTACTTGGGATCATTAATCTCGCAGTTGTCCTCTTCAAAATCACTGCTGCTTCCTTCATTCTCGTTTGTGTATTCAAATAACTTTGAAAAAGCTCCCTTCTCATCTAGCTAGAAGGGATCTTTCTATTTCTTGTTCAGATTGAAAGGGTAGCTGAACTCTTCTGCTGACTCAGACTGGTCTTGACTCAAGAGAGTTTTGCCTTCTGACATTTTTACTTTGTGAAATATTTATTAATAGTTCGTAATGAAAAAAGTTTGCTTTTGATTTAGAAATCACTTTTTTCTCTCCAAAATGAGAGCTATATTTCAACGAAGAAAAGGGATTTTGGAATAATGTGATAAGCTAATTTAGAATTTAAATTTCAAAATGTCTGAAGCGAGTTATAAAGAGGAGAGTGTAACTAACGCTAAGCAATTTTTGGTGTCACTATTCTTCGAAAGTGAGGAAGAATAAAAAGTGAGAGGAGGAGTTGCCATACATAAAAGTAAAAAGCAGTCCACACATAAAACTAAGAACTTAAGCAATAAACAAGTGTATCAGCAGCTATTAACAGACTAGAACTCCATTCTGCAGTTACCTGGGATGCTAGATGAGTTCAAAGATGATCAAGTGAGAATGAGTTATGATAAAAATCTGGCCTTAATGAAGTCTCTCTCAGACTCTATTTAAGAATTTCAAGGAGAATAAATAGAGCGAAACACACGCAAGATTCTTGATTTAAAATAGAGACTTATGGATTTCATAGATAAACTGGACAGTCAAAATTATCCTGAAGAGTTAGGAGAGTTGATCTTATCGATCGAAGAGATAATAGAGGAGAAGTAAGAGTCTCTAGATAGAGAGCTGATCCAAATGGTATTTTCAATCAATGATCATTTGGTTCAAAGGAGGGAGTTGCAAAATCAACTATACCAGCATGTGCAGTAAGAAAGCATCTTCAATAAGAAAAGAGTCGAGCTCGCTCATAACATTCAGAGATTTAGTTCATACCTAGCTTTCGAAACTCATCAGACAGTTCTTAACAAGATAAATATTTTTATAATGCTTTATGGACAAGCGAATCGAAAAAGGAAATGTAAAATGGCAAAGATGCTAAAAGGCACTATTAGACACAAGTATAGGCACTAATTTAGAAATTGGAACAGGTACCTCAGCTATAACCCTAGAGAGATTAGAGTTAGTGGATGCCTACAAAATCGAAAATAATTTACTGTTAAAGAAGTTTGAAAAGAAACTGAGGAAGTCAAGAGATAGCTTTCTCAAAGGTCTTTTCATCCCAGTTTCAAAGAAATAGCTTTTGAAACTTGTACTGTTTGGGTTCGAAGCTGAAGATGACGAGGCTTTGATAAAATATAGGGAGAACTATTTGAGGATACCTCATTCGTATTTGAAGAATAACCAATCAGTTATTGAAAAAATGCTAGCAGATCAATAATTAGATAATAAAAACAATAAGGCTCAAAATAACTAGTAGACTCTTAGAGCCTATCCAACGCCTTTATCAAATCAGGTTACTTAAAATTTTTAAAAGGACTTAGGGGATAAGAACCAAGAATAATCTAGCTTTTGTGTAGTTCTATGTAGGGTAATCATAAACTTCATTTTTAATTTCCCATATATTATATCTCATTCTCTTCCTTCTTTTTCTAAATTTATTTGACTAGAATAATCCTCAAAGCAGTAGCTACTTTAATTCTTAGTAAGATTGCTTTGAGCTAAGAGACCTAAGTTCAATATATCCAGAGTATATTATGTCCGCAAGGGCTCTTAAGAAACTGAAATTAAGCCAGTCCTCCTCCTTGGCGAGCGCTAAGATTTCTAATCTCATAAAAACACAATACTAGTTGCCATAGGTTTAATCTCAACCCCCTCTAAGTTAATTTAGTTTAGTTTTAAGTATAGAGCAGAGCATTCAAGATTCAATTAGGAAGGTTAATGAGGAAATATTTGAGACGAGGAATTAATTACTCATAAAAATCCAAAATTTCTGGCCCAGACTGAGAGCTAATGAAATTAAGTAGATGCAGTTCTCATAATATGTTATTTATTAAGAATGCAGATTAAATGCTTAAGTGAAAGAGATAAATAAATGAACACTCATTTTAAAAGGAAGATAAAAAGCTCAAAAGAAGCCTATTAGTAAACTGTGATTGATTCTGAAGATTTAATTGCTATCTAGAAATTAAGAATATGAATTTATTGATTGTAAATATTTCCTAGATCTCTTTATTACTAAAAATTATATTACTCATATTTTTAGAGCAAATTAAAATATTTTTAACTTTAGAAATTATCTGAAATTTCAAGAGCCTTGTTATCAAATGAATCATTTTTCTTATTTAAGTGCATAGTTTCTGCCTGATACTTTAATTAAAAGCAATAAAAATTACTTAGATTGGCTGTTCGTTTGGTGATTCCATTCTAAGATACTTTAATTTAATATTTTGATCTCTATAGCTTGAATCTCCTTCTAAATATTTTGTTCTTATATTTTCCCTCATTATCTTTTTGTCTTGTTCTTTGATCCTGAAAATTGGCATGAAATATCGAAAAATTAATGCAATGTGAAATTTAATTTAATTCGCTTTGCCTGTCTGTTTTCGACTGATTTGAGAGTGTAAGAGCTGTTGAGATAAACCTTGCGATGATCTTGCTTAGGCTCCAGCATTTTCTATTGCGAGGACTCATCTGGTATTTGCAAAGTTGCCTGTCCAGAATTCATTCTCATTACTGAACTATTAAGACTGTTTGTGGTGGTTAAATTCAAGCCAGCTCCTATAAATAAATGCTCACTAAAATAATCTCCTTTAATAGTTGACTTGGTTCTCCTATTGTAGTTACTATGCTTTATGTTGTAGTTTGTATCGTAATCTGTAGTCCCTTGGGATAAGTTCTTATTGTGATACCCTAAATTCAAATGACTTCTCTTGAAGGACTCTTGCTTCATAAAGTTCAAAGCAGTCTTAAGGGGAAAATTTGCTTCGTAGTTACTCTTAATAATTAAAATTTCTTGAAATTGAAAGCAAAGAATTAAATAACCTGGCTATCTTAGATTGTGCTCTAGGTATTGTGATTAGGAGCATTGGCAGTAGAAGTGAGAGGCCTTTAGTTCTATTGAATAGAATCGCTTTTGCATTCAACTGCTAAGAGTTTTTAGAAATGTTTTTGACTGCTTTATAAACTAGATTTTATTGGTGAGCCTTTTAAGGGAAGGAAACCCGTGCGATCTAGTGTAGGACTTTTCTAATCCCCTTAAAAAGTTTTGATGCTGTTACTTCCATCGACGAAGAGAATAGGCTAATTAGGTGGCTTATCTGCAAACAGTATTCTATTTTATATTTCTATAAATTCAAAAGACACATATTTTTATAATTTATTAAAATTAGATAAAATTATTAAGCATTTAATTGGAAGCATAAGGATGAAAAGGAAAAGGTCCCAGCAAAGGTAGGAAGTTTTAATGCTAGTGGTTACACACTTGAAATGAAATATCCCTACCAAAAATTTAATATATCGCAAACTTACATAGGATAGTAATTTCGGTTTCTTAACTAGACTGTAATAAGTGCTGGTTTAGAAATTGATTATTATTTATATTCCCTAAATTTTACTTTACTTTACTTTACTTAAAAAGATTTTAATAACTTATTAATCATTGATTAATTTATTTTAACAAATAGCTGGTTAAAGAAAGAATTCGAGCAATTTACTAGAAATACTAAACAGTCTTTATCATATGATAAATTTGAAAGTTTTTGTAAATGTTATGAAATAATTATGAGAAAGAAATCATAAAGGGTTGTTAAATAGCTCATGGAAAAGGGAAACTTTAAATTAGTGAAATATAAAATCTTCTGAGTTTATATTTTAATTATATATATATATATATATATATATAAGATGAATAATTTTAATTCTCTATGGCGATGAATGGACAGAATGAATGACTCTTTCTTTTTCGGTACTTTAATAATTTTATTGATTAGCTTGGAGCATTCTTTCTAGTTTTGACTATCCTCGAGGAGCTATTGCGACGACAGGCATGTTAGCGAGGTTTGGCTAATTGAAAATGCTGAAATTGTCAGCATAGTCCTTTACTTTCATGTTCCTCACTTTTGCTAATGAGGGAGTTTGACTTCTGCCTTTGTTTACACTTACTTCAAAACTAAAAAATATTATAATTAATAATTATACTAAATAATTTTTAATCAAAACGAACCTTGCTTACATCAAATTCAATTGTCCTTTTCACTTCTTAAACTCAAAATTATTTTAAAATAAAGATGTATTTGGTCTTTAAATACCAATTTTAAAGGTTATTAAATTAAAAGTTCTCCCCTAAAAAAAAGATAGAGGAGGGAAGTTCAACTAGAAAAGTAAAAAAATTTATAGTTTTTTAAAGTTTTAAATAGCTAAAACTTCATTTAGATTTATGTTATTTGTAAGCATGTAAAAGTTGAATGAAAAACTTGAAAATATTTAATTTATTAACCATTAATCTTTTGATTTCACATAAATTATGATAGCTTTAAATTTATAAGTTAAAAAATATTTTCAGTAAGTTTAGGACTTAACATCAACAACACTTTTATCTAAGGCAGCATTTCTCTTCCTTAAGTTGTAGCTCTCCATCATTTTCCGCGCTTTTACTTATCCTATATCTTGTATTTTATTTCCGATTGGAGGGTCAATATGATTTTGAACTTAAATCTATTTAAATTGAAAAATAAAACCTTATGAACCATAAGGAATTTGTTACCAAAGTTATTTTGAGCAAATTAAGTCGCATTTTGATGAAGTTTTTAAACATTTATGATGGCTTCATTATAGGCACCTGTGCTCGAATTACTACTATAAATTTGCTAAGATGCCTTTTAGATATCCATCATTCTTATCATAGTCCAGTTTCGCCTCTCTTGAAAGGTTGCTTCTATATTTTACAGAAAGTCTCTTGGTAATTTCAATTTCATATCATTCATGGAGATTTCAAAAATCTTAACGAAAGTTTGCGCTACTACACTATAAGGAAATATCTAAGGGTTCTCATGTTCCTTACCCAAGATATTTAGAACTGGGGAGTTACTTGGTATAGCTATGTCTTGAGCTATCCATTAGCCTACAGACAGAGTGCCAATTTTGAAGGTGTTAAGTGTTTGGGACATATATCCTTTCTTAGACATTATATTCTGCTTTATAAGTTTAACCTTTCCATCTAGGTCAATTTAAGACATAAGAGGATTTTTCTTAGAAGTTATAAGACAAGTCCCCTCGCTTATAATGAAAGCATTGGTTTGTAACTTTCCCTCCTCCACTAAAATACTTCCAGGAGGAATTGTTCTTTCTTTGAAACCACGCGCAAGTCTATCTCTTTTGAGTCTGGAAATCTTCTCAAACCCTAGCAAGTGCTCTTTTAAAAAGCCAACCAGCAGCTTATGGGTTAGATTGTCATTTTAAGCTTCAATTAATTAAGCAAGCCTTTGCATGTTTATCTCAAGAAGCTTGACTTCAGCAGATTCAGCATATAAATAGGCCCTCTACCAGTTATTTCCAGTGATAGGATAATAGTTGCCAAAGCTCTATCCCTCAGAGATCACTTTTATCTTTTATTCTTGCTCTAAAATGCTTATAGCCTCTTGAAATGACTTCACTTATTTAAACTTCTCTATAGATTTCGGCATCTAGCTTAGGGTTAAGTGCCCACACTATCTGAGAAATCATAGTCTGTTATCAAATATAAACTTTAGATGAGAGCGTCATCCTGATTTTCTGCAAGTGCATTGGGCCTTTTTTAGCTTCGTTTTCTATTTTTATGAATTGGCAATGGAGAAAGAGGAGCTTCGCGAATTAGATTTTATTGTTCCCTACTGAAGGAAGAGCCCTAGCCAGAATTTACTCCTTAGAAAAGGTTGAATTTATTTTTAAGATGCTGGATTAAAACCACATCTTGCTCATTTTGAAGCTGAATGATTGTCCCCTCTGCTAATATATAGGCATTCATGGTGGCTTGAGCAACACTGGGATCTAAAATGACTAAAAATATATACATTGACTTGATTATGCATAAAGCATGTTGTTTTTATGTCCTTGATCATTTCAGCCCTTATATTATTGGGAATTTCATTTAGCTCCTAAGAGGCCTCTTTTATAACAGTCTTTAGAGTAGCGATTTACTCCTCTTTTAGATTATGGTAGTGCCCTCTAACTAAATTTATTCGAATAGGAATTGCAAATGGCGCAGCTTAGGTGGCTTTTCAATTGGGACTACAATATTATATGTTCAGTAACAGTTAAAATGATTAGTAACTTACTCAAGGCTTTTCAATTCATGGTTCCTCGCTTTCCGAATTGGGCCAAAGTAGGAGCTATAAATAAATTAACATATTTCATAAGAAATATAATTAAGCTTAATTAGGTTTTGCATCCATTTAGAGTATTTATCAAAATAAATTTAAGGAATATGGAGCATTCTAGAGCAATTAATCAAGCAATAAATATATGTATTCCTAATTAAAAAAGAAAATTGCCCTAAAATCCTAAATGCTTATCACAAAGTAAGGCTAAGTTTAAAATATTTATGATAAATTTCTATTAATTTTTAATAAAGATATTCTTAACATTACTTAGCTAATTCTAAAATTGAAAGTAGGGATTTGATTGGTCTCACTAATCTACGAACTCCTGAATGTTACTCTAGGTTTATTTCATGTTGAATGGGATGCCTTTCATCATCAAGTGCATATTTATTTATAATTCTAGCATATCAATGTGAGCGAGTTTCATATCAGTTTAATTGTAGATTGTTAGTTTAACTCTTCCAGGCTCGCAAACTTAAATTACGTTGATTCCTATGATTGTCTAACCTCTCACAGTATTTTCTCTCGTCTTCACATAGAACTTAGAATTCTAAACAACAACAAAGAATATTAAAATTAATATAATGGAGGAAAGAATTAGCAAAATGTTTAGAATGAAATTACAATCAATAGACAATAAAATCAACCATAATTCTGTTTTCAGATACTAATTTCTTTTTCCTATTAAGAAATATAGACTATTTAATTTCCAATAGATTGCCTAAATTATGACTTAAAAATGAAGACTCTTTAACTAATATATGGATCTTAAATTATTAAGTTCTTCAGCTCTTTTGATTTTAGAAAATAAAGAAGAAATAGATACAAAGCAATATGTTAGAGTCTAAATATAATTAATCTAAACAATTTTTCTTAATCAATTCAATAAGTTTAACTTCAATTATTTTAGGAACTATAAATTTAAATTCTCTGAAGGTAGCTCTGAGATATAAACATAATGTTTGGTAGTTAAGAAATTAACTGGCTTCCTATCTTCTTATCTTTCAAACCTCACTATGTCAGTTGTTTCAAACATGAACTTTTTCTCTAGGAAATCTTTGACTTGAGCATTAAAAAACAGTCTAACTATTATATTTTTTTATTTACTAAGCTTGTTTTGAGTTGATGTTGTTAGTTTTGGGTCCTTTAGATCTCTGATAGATGCAAAGAAGGTGAGGCCTTTGACTTTTATCCACTTCTAAGACTTCATCAAGCCCTTCATCCCATTTAAGTCTGGTTGTTGGCTCATGCATAGAGTCTCTTACTTTTTGGCAAATTGCAGATCGCTCAAATCAGAAGTTCTGTTAAATAGAATCAATTAATTTAATTTTTACTGTAAATTTCATATTAAAATCATCTCGCACTTCACAAAGGGGTATTGATTGTTTAAAGTGCTCCCTCTCTATTGAAAATAAAAGTAATTAATTATTCTTAGAAGTTTGGTGAGGCAGATAATTTATTAACGCCTTTAATTAATCGCCTGCCAAGCTAATTCTTAAAATGAGAAGTGGACTTACCTTGCTGAACCAGACTTTGATATGATCTTGATTAAAGATTTGCATCCATTCATAAAATTGTGAATAGCTTCTCTCATACTCTTCTATTTGGGCAAGAACAAAATTTTTATCCTAAAAATATATTACACAAGGAGGCTAGCTTACAATTTTTTAAAACCTTTCCTTTTCATTTTTATACTCGTCTGGAATTTCGTAGTTAACTTACTTGTTCGCTACCTCTTCCTTGCTTACAGGTGACTATTCTTATAGAATTATTCCAGTTTGATATCTTATTTGGTCAAGTAAATATGAAAAATGCATAACAACAGACTTATATTTAAAGTAGCTCGTTGTTTGCAGGACTGAATAAAAAATATGTAATACTTTGAAAAAATGACTTGAATGGGAACTCCTCTTGGCTAATCTCAGGGACTAAGATATCTACTTTTGCTCTTTAGTCAAATCTCGATCGTATTACTGATTCCTTAGCTAAATAAGTTTCTCTTTGCTCATTTAACTGTCTCTTTGCAAATTGCAGTAATTTCTGGATTGTGAGTTCTCACTCTCATCTTCAGCCTAATCTTCGTAGATTTCTAAGTTCACAACCTCTTCATTATCATATAGATCGCATTTTCTTTGTTTATCTCCGAACTTATACTCAAGAAACAACTTCTCTCTGTGATTTGCATCATTAGTGGGGGATGAAGTTCCAATACTCGTAAGCTGATACTTTGAAGTGGAGGATGGAACATTCTTATGATTTGATTCCAGGTTCTGAGTCGAAGCATCAGAATCATGATGATGCTAGTCAAATCTGAGCTTATTTACCTTCTTTGGTCTTAAAGAAGCTGAGAAGGCTCTTTGCTTCTCGGCAGTATTGTGAACTAAGTCATCTTGGGATTGGTTCTTGCTCTTTTGGGAAGGTTTCTTTAAATGCGCTATGCTCTCAGTTTAGGACTCTCTTCTTGAGGTGGGCAAAGAGTTGGGAAGATCTTTGCTTTCAGCGCAGCATATGGTTATATTGGCACCCATTAATCTTGTGTCAGTTCAATTTAAATCTATAACTAATCCTCCTTACCTGATTAACAAATCATCTTTATGAAGAAAAACAAAATTAAATTATCTGAGGCTTTAAAAATTTGAATTGTTTGTAGAGATATATCCTTATAATTTTATCATGAATTATTGAGGTAGAAAATAAGATTTAATTTCCTTTAAATTTTAATAAATAAGAAGTTCAAAATTAGATAGAGAACAAATGTAAATTAAACAAATCAATACTCGTCATCACTCTCACTCTCATCATGAACTTGTATATTGACATCTTTTCTCTAAACTTCTACCATTCTTAATAGAATGTCAAGAATGAATTCAATTTTCTTCCCTAGCGGCAAACTTTCATTGTCAGTACCCTTGAATTTTAGAACTGCAATCCTTCCTACTAGCTCCAAAAGTTCCACAAATTTGAGCTATTTATATTACCAAGCATCAACTGACTCAAGCACAACGCTCATCTTGCACATGCCATAACAGTAAGTAGCTAAATATTAGGATAAAAGCAAATAAATCTTACCATCTTTTTCAATAATGCTAAGTGCAGAGTCTCTTATCATCAAATTCATTGCATCAACTTGAGTCATGAACTTCTTCCTCGGTTCCCAATAGTGAGAGTACACCTTCTTAAGTCCCTCTAAATTAGCTTCCAGAATATCATTCACTTCTTGAGTCCAAAGTTCCTCATCTCTAAATTCCTGCCAAGGATCAGGATCAGCATATACAAAAATATGCTCCTTCAAAAGCTTTTACAAACTCTCGGTGTAAGTTGTGCAGATACCAGGGTCTTTGAACTTAGATTGTGAGAGTCGGACTAGAATTTCAAAGAACTCATATCTATTTAAAGCTTTATCTGGATTGTCTGCAGTTTTCTCTAGCTCCACATTTGTAGCTATAAATATTCTATCTATAGTGGCTAACACCACATTTTTGTCAACTAATTTGCACTTGTCACAAAAATTAGAGAAATCAATCCAACTGATGTTAGGGAAACTGCTATTGCAAATCTCAGTCATAAATATCTTCTTCAAATGAACGACATTCTGTCTTATCAATTTTTCAACTCCTTGTCTCTATAAATCGTTTGTTAGAATATTATGGACTGATGATTTTTTTTAAACTTACATCTGCCTCGTCTTTGATAAATCTAAAGCACTTCCATTACTTTAAATCGTCTTCAAGCATTTAGTTTATCATAAAAGGTGTATCTTCTTTCCAATCCTTGAAGACACTTGCATCTTTCTTAAAAACCCTAGTCTGTACTTTCTACTTGCTACTTTTGATAACTAAAACTAAACTCAAATCATTAATTAAGTTACATTATGGAATTTCTTCCTCACGAAGGTTAGAGACGCACTTTAGAATATGGTAGTTGCTATATCTTTGCTACTCTTAAGAACTATTATCAATTTCGCTTTCAGATTGCTCTTAGATTTCACATTCATCATCATTCAAGGGTTCGATAATGATCCTTCTCTTTTTATTTAAGTTTAAGTATGGAGAACTACTTTCATTTCCTGATGGGTTCTTAATCATATAAACTTATCTCCCAGGTCGTAGAAAGGTCACGGACACATATACCTCCTCATTTTTTAGATCAACATTCTCTAGGATTTGATGATTGAAAAATTGAGCTCTCTTATAGCATAAATGCTTTGACATAAGCTCTTTCCAATGAACTTTGTAATCATTATCAATTTCGTCTTGAGTCTTTTGATAGAATATGAAAGTATTATAATAAGGAAATTGGAATGCTTGGTCCTTTTAACTCAGGGAGGAAATATCTGTGACGTCTTCTTTAATTTTACCTAGCTTTTAAAGCGTCTTCAGAGCATTATTCTTAGCCGGGTCTAGGTGATAGCAGAATTCTTGCAGTCTCATCATTTCTTAGCCTTGCCAGTCATTAAATCCTCCATAAATGATTGGCTTCTCTACTTTTTCTTAATTTTTCTAAGAGGCAAGGCTTAGAAGTAATGAATGTATATAATTGATAATAGTGAAAGTAGCTCAACATCTGAGGTCTTATATTCATCATCAATTTGATATTCGATACTCTGAGACCAGAAAATAACAATTTATATTGCTCTAATATCTATTTAAAATAACTGTGTATATGTACTTTGAACAAATCCAGCATTCACAGCAGTAAGGAGAATCATGGGGATCTGATTGAGTTGCCATCTGCCATTATCCCTTGCCTGGCATTTCAAATTTGTGTCCTAAATATCTTTGAAATACTAGCCTCTAACTCTCAATGGGTACTGGATTTATCCTTTGCAGGCTTGTACTCTCTAAAATGCTTTACCTTTGGATAATAGATTTTCTTAGCACTCCATTTATCACTTGGTATATTTAGCAAAAAAATCTCATTTTTCATTTGGTTTGCTCTGGACTGTGAGGAGAGTTGTAATTTGCTACTGAGGATTCTTTGAAGTACTCGTAATTGCGATTCTCCTTTCCATGAACTCTCTCGATCAAATAGTCCTTGAGATTTTCAGTGACTCCTGGATTGCCTGAAAAATGAATTGAAAGCAGACTCTTAGCTTTCCTGAGGGTTATACCCACTTCTCTTATGAAGTTTTCTGGGAGTCTCGTGTAGCTTAAGTCAAGGTGGAGGAGGTTTGGATTGTACTTTATCATTTTCTGAAGACTGTCTCTCATCAAGTTCATATCCTCAATTGACTCATCAAATCATAAGCAATGAATATTATTTCATCAGATGAAGAGTTTGAAATAAGGTTGTTCCAAGAAAGATTCAGGTATTGGATTGTTCTATTCTAAAAATTTTGATATGTATTAAGCTAAATAAAAATATGTAATATTCTTTGAGAGGACATGCCAAAACTCTCTTAAAAAAGCACTTCTCAATCCATTCCAGCTTATATCCAAGTCTACCAAGTGTCTAGAATTTTACAATATCCCACATAGCAAAGCTCAAGTTTTTTAAAAGCAGCATTCATTATTTTTTAAGTTTGAATCTGAGAGCTAAGGCTCTGACTAGACTTAACTTTCTCAAATAGGGATTAGAGTGTATAGATTACAGAATTTGAGATATCTAAGAAGGTTTAATTTTGCAATTGCTGATTTTTAAGTCCTCGACGTGCTTTGGAAACTATTTCTCAAGTCTTTCACATATCAAAGCGGTGGAGAGAGGGCCTACTGTATTCCTGCAAATGATCAACTAAACTTAATTTATTTACAATGGTAGGTGAGAAAAGAACTATGTTTCTTTTACTTGAGATCATCTAGATAATTGACTCCTTTTAAGATGGAGGCCATTTGATTATCCTAAAGACCATTATTGTCGAGAGCTAATTTATTGATACAAACTTAATTGTATTTGAAATATTGCTCGATGCCTCTGGCTAAGCCTCTGCTCAAGGGGTAGCCTTGAAGAACAAGTTGTTTGTTTAGGATTCTAGATAAAGCTGGAAGTGCAAGAACGTGCTCTTTATTACACTTTATGAAGTACATTAAATTCGGGTCTTTCTCGAGTTGCTCGGCTATAAAACATAAAGGACTCTGAAATCTTACATATTGACGGGATAGAATTAAAATATAAGCACATGTGATCATATAAAATATGCTGATACTTTTATATTTTAAAAAAAATCTAATTTATAATTTTATAATCTTATATTTGAATTATAAAATAATTTAAAAAATTAAGTAAATTCAACAGAAATTGTAATTTAATATTGATAGAGTATTGCTTGCAAATTTCATTGAAAATATTCTTGAGTTTCAAGTCACTGGTAAGTTGCTGGATGGTGATCTCCTCCAAATCTTAAACAAATTATACATGTCTTAAATCTTTTTGAATGTGCTCAAGGAGAGGAGACATACTTCTCACACTCTAATTGTGGTTGAACTCAGAGAAAGCATCCTCTCTCTAAAACTGAAACTCTGAGATCATCTGCCTCACCTTCCTCTCAAATTCTTGATCTTTGAAGATTTTCAGCAAGCTAACACTTGGGTTCTTAAATAGTCCAGGCAACTTTGAATATATATTTCTCTCAAATAAACATAAAATATTTTTAATTGACAAAGACTGATTTGCTTATTTATTTGAAGGACTGCCATCGTGTTCAGGGCTCAGATCTGAGTCATCTTAAGCGAATTAGGCATCAGTGTCAAAAGAGACTTCATCGTCTGACCCTTATATCTGAATAAGCTGGGATTATTCTTTATTTACAAAAATCATTTTAAGTTAATCTTAATCTTCTAGGCATGCTATCTTGGCCGAAGGAAAGTTAAGCCTAGGCCATTTAATTTGCAATTGGGCTAATCGTAAAAGTCGGGGAGCGTTTGTTCCCCTTACTGACTCGACTTTCATCTCCTTTGGGAATTTTGAGTAAAGAGCCCTTTGAATCGGTAAAAGACAGTTAAACTTCAGACTCTAGCTTTACCTTAGTCCCCCTTCTAAAGAAGCTAACTTTCTTAATGAGTTATCTCCTAGTTTAGTTCCATACAACCTTGTGGATTATTTACTCAATTGCTTTTCAGGACTCTCTGTGCTCTAATTTACTTGCTCTTAGTTTAATAGGTTCTTTTGATTCAAGCCAAATAGGTGTGTGGGAGAATTCACAGACTTGCTAATAGTTTTGAGTTTGGAGTCGAGTGTTGTATTCATCTTGTGAACTTTTACCTCAAAGTCCTGCTAGTAAACATTGTAGCGGTCTTTTACAAAAGCATCATTAGCTTGAGCTACTCCTCAAAATATTTCATAATGAGAGAGATCTTTATCCATTAAATAAATCCTTTAAAGCCATTGAGCAAAGTAGCGTCATTCATCATGCGGTCAACATCATCTTTAAAACCCTCTGAGGATAAAAGTATCTAGTTTAGCTGATTTCGAGTTAAATTGCCACCTTTCTTTTCTCTCTCAACAGAATTTTTCAAAGACTAGTGTGCAGGTTGTCCTTATTTTTTGTGCAGGCCTCTATCAGTGTGCTTGACTATGGTTTTTAATTAGTTTTGAAAAGTGCTAGGAGATTTGAGCTAAAATTTGTCTGTGTGTATTTAAAAGCTAGGAGTTCGATCATGACTCTGCTTGAGACTCGGGAGTAAATTATTTTGGAGGTTTACACCACCAATTTGTATGGTAAGTTCTCTGTCAAGCATGTCCTAGATGATGTGCTTCTTGCTGAGAGTGTTCTCGTTCTGCAGCTCTTGCATGTTTACAAAGCTGGTTGTGTTTTAAGGCCTGTTTACGCTGGACTGCTATTTAGATCGATAGCTGTAACTCCCAGGTGTTCCTTAACTTTGCAACAAGGCCTGTCCTTCTCTTGGAGAAGCTATCATTGAATTGTAGATCGAGATCCTCTTCTTAATAATCTTATTGAGCTCCTCTCTCTTATCTTTAGCATTTACAACTTTACAAAGAGAGAATTAATTATATCAAGGAAGACGTTGGAGCTATTTAAGCTTCGAGTATTTTGAAAGATGTCATAATTTTTAGACTATAGCTTGGTTTGCTTATTTGAAGGGAAGTGATTGGTGTCTGTGGGGCTCTGAGTTGAGCTATAATTAAGATATTAGCCTAGATCAGCTGCCATCTTTCTTTTTTAACTCATTTCAATGAGAGCCTTCTTGATATTTACATTCGCTTATTAAAATAGCATAATGATATTAGTACAATTTAATGCTTAATTGTTTCCTCTATGTTTAAACTTGTTATAGTCTATTGCCTTAATAGTTTGTGCATTAACACTCGAGTAAAAGGTGTCATTGGTTCTTAAGGGCTTTTCTAATGAGCCTCATTTAAAAAAAAAGAATTATACTTATTAAGCCATTGGTAAATCGCTCTGCCTGAATAGAAGAAGTGACTATGCTTTAATTCACTATCTTGAAATTGATATCTCTATCAAATGACTGTCGAGCTGATTCTCTTCTGAAACTAAAATCATCCTTCTAAAGAATGCAACTATTTATTAACAATACATTAAATATCCTCGTTACTCCCATTAAACTTGCTTTTTCTTGGGTCCATTAGATGGGGCAGGAAATTGTTATAAGAGTTCCTTTCTTTACTCTAAGAATTTTTACCTCTTTAACTCTGCATACTCTTAAATTATTTATTCTAATTTTCTATTGTTTAAAAATTATTTTTGATGAAGCTTTTTAATCTATTTGAAGAGAAACATTTAACTAAATTTTTTTCTGAGTCAGGTTGACAAGAGTATATGTTTTTTTCTGAGCTAATATTGTCTATATGATCAATTAATTATAGGAATTGTTTATAATTTAAAGTTTTCTGACAAAGAAATATATAAAATCAAATAGGAAGAACTCTTTTCAAATATCATCTAAAAATACTATAAATCAAAGTAGATATGCGTCGGCCACCACAACCAAATAATTATGCGCAGCTTTAAAATTAGTATATTACTATTGATTTAAAGTTAAGCGTCGCACAGTTTTCACAGAGTTAAGAGAAGCGCTTGAGCAACTGAGGATAAGGCTCTTCACAAAGAAGGGAGCTCACTATCTTTTTTCAAAGCTTGCTAAATCAATGTTTGGTCTAAGAAATCTGAAAACACTCGGCTATAGATTCGCCACAGTTTTGGGAGTAATTTATCACTACTGGATGGTGGAGAAGATAGATTATGACAATTGGGTGCATAACGAATGGGATCTTGCCAAGTTTATCCTCATTTGGCACTTCATCACAATTTTGCAATTGCTTTTAAAGGGTTTTAAGAAATTACATTAAATCAATGAATGAACTTTAAGATCTTGCAAGAAAACAAAAGAAAGAGGGAAGAACCACTGGATTTGATACATGTGGCAATCTTTATTTGCT
Organism: Tetmemena sp. SeJ-2015; assembly: GCA_027382625.1. Taxonomy (NCBI): domain Eukaryota; phylum Ciliophora; class Spirotrichea; order Sporadotrichida; family Oxytrichidae; genus Tetmemena; species Tetmemena sp. SeJ-2015. Next base: position 102,582 of record JAJKFJ010022670.1, on the reverse strand, counting down.
TTTTCCTTGGCCTCTATACTCTATTAACTTTGTTGCTATCTCCAGTTTTAGCTTGGTTTGGAACTGAGAGCACTCTCATTGAAATCTCCTACTATAAATCTCGCTACATCTATCTAGGTCATAAGCATATTTAAATTTTAATTTTACATAGTATAGTAATTTCGGTTTCTTAACTAGACTGTAATAAGTGCTTGTTTTGAAATTGATTATTATATTTATTCCTTTACTTTTACTTTACTTTACTTTACTTTAAATTCTAAATAAGTTTAAAGTCTGTACATCATCCTCAATTTAGTGAATGCAACATTCCCTCTTGTGCGGAACTTCATGTTTTTAGTAACTGATGGACTGATACTATCTCAGATTACCAGCCTCTATCTGTTCAATGAATACTCCATGAGTGCACTCCTAACTGTACTACCTATACTGTTTGTTATACAAAACCATTGGATAATTAGAGGAATTGAAAATTTTACAAGAGATGAGACGAAGACTAAACTGTCGTTTGTGAGACTGATTGGGAAGCATGATGCAGTTTTCCTGTTTGTAATTTACTCAATGTTCATTTGGGTGTTCAATACGATTGACTTTTTTGCAACAAGCTACGTCTTTGGACTTAACTACTGGTATCTTCTGTATGCTCTCTACGTTTTTGGAAAACTGATGGACAATAAAAAGATAGGAAAGCTAAGGTAAAGAAGTAAGAAGTAGTATATTTGTATATAGGTATGCCTCCTTTGTAAGTATTCTAGTTTACAGCGCAGTCTATGCATACACTCTAAGGTATCAACTCAATCTGTTCCCTAATAGAACATATCCTCTCTATAACCCTCTAGCAGAATAAATAATGAACTCTACCTCAAACTCAACTGAACCTGGCACTCTAGTAAACACCACTGAAGGAAATTATACTCTAATTCATCAATATAATTCTGATATGATCTAATTTATAAAACTCTAGGTGATTTAGGATAACCAGTAGAAAACTCTATTGATGGCAGTCTTTGAGTTGACAAAGCTGCTTGAAGTAATATCTTAAGAACCATAAGAATAATATTATCTAAGCGTGTTTTTTGCATTTTAGTTATTTGAATAGATCTTTGTTCAAATGTCTTGTGAGATTATAGAAGTATAAGAGAAATTAATTTTCCTGGTCACATGATTGAAGCCTTGATGTTAACACTATAGTGCTTGCCAAAGAAAGTCTTGTTGTGAATCTAATTGAGAATTATGTTATTGTGGCATTCTCTAATCTTTTTAACTATATTCTCTCCTTGGATATATCCTGCACCGTTCTTGTCCTTGCCATTTGAATTCCCTCCATCTTACTCCCCTCCTTACAGGAAATCATTGAACTTGGTGACTAGTTTCTTATCTTCCAAGAGTCCCTGAGACTTGCCTTACTTATCCTATTCGACTGAGAATATGATGAAGAGTGCGTATTAAAAGTCTTAATAGGTAAGGCACTCTCCCAGACTTAGAGACTACACATAGATCGAATTTATCTCGTGCTTTGCAACTATAGCTGGAAAGAAACCAATAATCTTGAGAACCTCATGGAACTGAGCCAGACTGATACCTTACTACTTTCCACCTTACTTATATGGATTACTTGCAGTTACTGAAGAATGCTGCTATTGAGAAGAGGCGTCATCAGCAGGATATTCTAACAAAGCTTCGTAGAACTTTTGCAAAAATGAATCTTGCTTTTTGTAAATTTGCTATATCTCAGGGAGCTAATAAGCGAGATCGACTTCTCTTAATTTACTAGACAAGGATTATGGGGTGAAAAAAATGCTTACTTGTCATCAAAGTATGGCTTGATCACTTCCTACAAGAATCTATTGAATAGCATGTCCTCATTTGATAGTAATGCATTTAAAAATGTCTAATTTATTATTGGATTTAAATTTTGGCTCTCACTTTCTGCAAGTAGAGCTCTCACCATTTTCTTACTGAGCATTCTTAGTCCGTCCACGAAATCTTCGAAATTCATCTCTGCAGGTGTCTTATTTCTAATAACTTCATAGAACACCTTTTCCAAGTCAACAGAGTCAATAAAATGGTTATACTTTTAAATTTAAATGGTTCCTGACCTATGATTGCTATCTAAGTGCTTTTGTAAGAGAGATCCATTTGGAAAAGTTGACAGAAGAGCCATACTTATCATTCATGAGAGTAACTAGAGAATAAAATTTTCTCAAGTTGAGAATATGCGAATAGGATTGAGTCTTTGAGCGAGCTTGCTACTCTGAAGAAGTGAAGTGGAGGATATAGTTAATTATTTGCAAGTTTTGAGCTCTTTGGATTTTCAACTTATTCGAGTTCAAATTGGCTTATATGGCCTCTATAAAGTTTAGTTAAGAATATTTGATACTTACTTTTGACGATATTTCTATGGTACATGTTATCCTTATCCTTGGCTGTCATGAGCCTTCCTCCCATTCTATGCAAGTTTACTCGAATGTGCTCGGGCCTGATAACTTCAGGCAATGCTTACAAGCTATCAAGCACTTCTGAAGCCATACTCACGCTCATTTCGTCTCTCCCTCCATCTCCTCCCCCGAAGCTTTTCCCCTTTCTTTTTGCTGAGGCTCTTTATTCTTGTAATACTTGCATTCTTCTTTCTTTAAGTTTCTCTTCGAAAAAGAAGTCATTCAAGACAGAATGATCAAGTAACCGTTCTCTTGTTTCAGGATCTGAGAGAACTTTTTCAATAAGCATTGACATCGCGTCTAAAAATATATTAAGGCTTTTTGTATCTTACTTTCATGTGCCTCTTGCTTTGCTTTGAGTTACCTTGACCTTTCAGCAGTAGTTAATGACCTCTGTGACTTCTTCTTACTCCTCTTACTTTCACTTTCAGTTGGAGACCCCTCATTCGCTTCTGTGTTCTACTCAGTAATACTTGCACTTCTTATCACTCCATTTGTAGTTCCTCCTTGCTTACTGATTAGTAGCTTTTAAATAACCTCTTTCTCTTTGGAAAACTGAATCTCCTTGCTTATGGTTTCCAGTATCTTTTTATCTCCTCCTATTTGCATCTTCTCAATTGCTCCTTCTAGCTTTTTCTTGTCTTCCAAATGTCTACGTATAAGCTTTCTGTGCTTCAAAGTAGAACGGCTATTTTTCTCAATTGGCTAATCTGGAGAGCCGCTATTATCTAAGGATCCTCTGACATTACATATAAATTAAGATCAAGATTTATAATGATAAATATATTATTTCATTAACTGCTTATAGCTTCTAAGGAGAGCCAAAAAGCTCATCCTCATCTGCAAAGAGTGAGGCACTCTTTAAGAATGTAATTCTCTTTTTCTTTACTATATCTGATATCATGGAGATGTTAGATTCATCTCTCCTCATTCTTGGCAGTTAAGTTGGAATCATAGAAGCCTTTATCTTGTGAGAGTCTGGTGAGTCTGTTTCTTGCAGCTAAATTATTCCAAGAGCTGAATCAGGTAAAAGGACGCTCTGATTTTGATAGAGCTTTGGTGAGATAAGGTTTTGATTTTCAAAGTCCATGCTTTGCTAATTAAGTTTTATTAAATTCCTTTTGGCCCCTTGGAATTATCTAGGCTCATAAGGTGAGCTAGTATTTTTGTAAATAATTCAAAGATATTTATCAACTAGAACTTATTTATTTAACTGAGCTAGAATACTCCTCCTTCTCTTCCTAGATAGTATCGAATATGAAAAGAGAGAAGACTTAATTTATATTTTTTTGAAATCGTTTCTATTGAATTATATCTAGGAATTTGGAGACATAGCTCCTGCCACTTCTTAAAACCTCTCGTTGAGATTGTTGTATGTTTACGTTTCAGGACTTTACCTGAGAGAAGCCCCATCTAGCTGTCTCAACTTGATTTCAAAGGGTTGGCTGTCTGTGGTATTTTTGGTCTCTATTGGATCATTGATATCCTCATGACTATCTGTGTCATCATCAAGAGCCTCATTCATCTCAAGTAAGTTCACATCCCTCTGATTGATTTGGATTCCTTTCTTTGCACTTCTCTCAACGATTTTGATCTTCATTTCCGTGTTCTTGACCTCGCACTCTTTGTTGAGTAAATGATATAGATTACTAAGCTCGTTCAATTCCTCATCTTAAGCCAGTTTCTTTGGATTAATTAGAGTGGTCCTTTTGTTCGCATGCCTCTAGCCTAAGTTAGCAGCTATTTTGCCAGAAATGAATTCAAGGGACTTGGCTTGCTTATGAGTAGTGGGTTGTTGCACGGTCCTGTATTAATTATTCTACATGGCGCTCTTTAGGTATTCATTAGGGTTATATCTCTAGAGTTGAGCTTGAGAAGGGTTTTAGCTTTAGTGGAGGGTCTTGGTTTCTGCAGGAGTGCCTCGCTTGAATCTCTACTAAAGTTTGGTCTTACTGTTGTAAGTATCTGTGCCTTGGGCAGACTACTATATCGTGTTTATTAAAAAAGAGTTAAATACAAAATAAGAGGAGGTGTTGCTGTGATATTTCTACCCCATCTCATAGCGCCCATAGTTTTAGTGTGGTGCTCTGGTATCATACTATTATTGCTAAACTTGATTAGCCTAGTGATTAGTGTTCTGTCTAGCTCTCATCTTACGAATACTTGCTCCAGCCATTGAAGATGGGATTACAAATATAATATGATAGTTCAGGAATATAAATGCAAAGTAATTAAGAATTAATGAAATAAAATATTAATTAAGTGGATGTTAGAAGTATCGAAGAACGAGTTGATCTAATTGCATATGTAGTCACCAAACGAGGGTTGTCCCCAATTACTTAAAATCTTTAACTTTAAATACATGCATTTAATTATAAGAGTTTCCATGGTTCTTGACAATCCCCGCACGCGTCCTTGTATAATCTGCGTCACTTTCGTCAAGATTAGAGACTGAGTTATTAGGGGAATTTTCAACCATGAGCATCTAGCCATAGTCTTAACTATGCTTATACTTAGCCTAGCCCACTCTAGCAGCAGTTATGGGTCTCTTTTTCCTCTGAGCCTATGAGCCGCTTTAAAGGTCTTAATTTAGAGAACTAAACTTTGGATGTGACATTATCTGATAATTATCTTTTTGTAGAAATAATTAAGCTATTAGTTTTTTTAGTTTTATTTTTATTCTGCAGTAACTCTTCGACTTCACTTTCATAATACTTGCCAAGTGTTAATCATAATTATCATACATGGATTTAAGGTAATTACAGATGAGGATAAAAGATATTATTATTTAATCAATAGACCTAATCAGATGGAAGCTTCGAGAGTGTTCACCAAGACTATGCGCATGAACAATGGTTTTACCATTCCTCAAGTAGGATTTGGATGCTACTAAGTTGAGAACTCAGACCCATTCTTCTGGGCACTGAAGTACGGCTATCGCCACCTTGATAGCGCCTCATTCTATAAAAACGAGAAGCAAGTCGGAGAGGAGACAAGAAGAGCATTCCAAGAATTGGGATTGAAGAGAGAAGATGTCTTCATCACTTCCAAGGTATTCAACGACATGTTGGGCTATGACCTCACTAAGAAGTCAGTCGAGCAATCCCTTTCTAACTTTGATCTTGGCTATCTTGACCTCATAATTTTAAATGTTATCTTCACTATCATTATGAGAGTAGTTAAATTTGTATCATGCTAATCCACTTCCCAGCAACAGAGGGTCTGCCTAAGGATGATCCCCAGCATCTCGTGAACAGAAAGGGCTCATGGAAGGCACTTGAGGAGTTTGTAGATGCAGGTTTGGTCAAATCTATTGGAGTGTCAAACTACAGACCCAATCACATTGAAGAATTGGTTGAGTATGCTCGCATCAAGCCAGTCATCAACCAGTTTGAACTGCACCCTCTCTATGTGGAGTATGACACAATCGAGACTTGCCGCAAGCACGGAATCATTGTCCAAGCTTACTCACCATTTGCTCAGTTCAAGTCTACCATCACTGAGAACCCAGTCTTGAAAGGAGTATGCGAGAGAACTGGATTGGACCTTGCTAGAGTTATCGTCCTCTGGCACATAGCTAACGATTTCAATGTGCTTCCTAAGAGTGCTACTGAATCTAGAATCAAGAGCAACATTGAACTAGAGGGACTCTCTCTAAGCGCTGAGGATCTTGCACTTCTTAATGAGCTCGGAAAGACTGAGAGATTCAAGGTCTGCTGGGACCCTAAGGGCTACGCTTGAAGGCTCCAAGGAATAAAGGAACTTCAAGTTAGCAATCACAATTCAATAGATATTATTTATTTTGTCGATCACTTGATAAACTAATCACTCAGAGGAATCATGAACACTATTCTGATTAAAATTAAAGTGTATTGAGAGTTAACCATAGTTAAAATACGAATGGAGAGTTAGATGATTTAAGCTAAAGGAGTTTACAAGCATTTATTGTAGATGAATAATGGTCTCTTTTTTTCCTCAAATCGGGTTTGGAACATACTAAATAAGTTCTAAAGAACCAATTTAGTGTGCATTACAGAGTGGATATCGCCATATTGATTCAGCAGTAGGCTATAAAAATGAACAACTAGTTAGCGAAGTAATCAAAAAGTCCCTTCAATAAGGCTTGTTCCAGAGAAATGAGATATCAAATTTAATAAATTTTTATCTTCCTTCTAATTTAATTTTGAGCTATTTTTATTAATGGTAATGATTTAATAAAAATGATAAAGTTCTAAACAATTTTTTGAGCCAAAGTTTTTGGATTAATTTATAAGATATTTGTGACTTCCAAAATTCCTCCAAGCCATTTTGGGAAAAGCAAAGAGCTAATAGTGCATTGAAAAGTCCTTGGAAACTCTAGATTTAGACTACATAGACCTGATGCTTATTCACTATCCAGGCTCTTCGGGTGTCAAACCTGACGATCCTTAAAATAAATTAAATAGGCTCTCGACTTGGAAAGTTATGGAAAACTATGTCAAGAACGGGAAGATCAAATCGATCGGAGTTTCAAACTTTAAGACTAAACACCTTCAGGAAATTCTAAGTTAATTTTATTCTGGAGCATTGTGAGATTAAACCAGTTGTAAATCAAATAGAAATCCACCCTCTTTATTATGACGAAGAGACTATCTCATTTTGCTAAGAGCATAATATCCTCATGGAATCTTATTCTCCTTCTCATTAATTATAAACTACACTTTTATTTTTCCTTTCGCTTAATTTGACCAAAGATTGATGTGATAAATGAGCATTTACTTTTTCATTGTTAATTGATGGGGCACCCTATTATCAAGAGCCTAGAAGAAGAAACTTCTATTCCCTCCCCTAAACTGGTGCTTTTGTGGCACTTAGCCAAGGGATTTGTGGTTTTGCCCAAAAGTGTAACTAAAAGTAGGATAGAGAGTAATATCTAGCTAGAAGGGCTCGAACTCTCATAAGAACAAATAAGGAAAATAGATTCAATCAGAGGACAACAACTCCAAGACTAGATAAAAGTCTGTTGGGATCCTAAAAATGTACTCTGAATATATTTGTAATAGCCACCCACTCTTCATTGTTTTATCCATTCATCATCATCAATATTTTAAAGAGATTATTAAAAAGAAAAGTCTCTTCAAAACTATAATAAATTGAAATACAAGTTATCTTTTACGGTCGAGATTTGACCTCTAAATTAAAGGATTGTGCTTTAAAAACATTTTAAATTGCTACAAGTATCTGACTTCTCCCTATTTTGGCTTAATTATAAAACCTTATATTTCTCAATCTTTTAAATATGAAAAAACTTTATGGTAAACTGATCAAATTCAAATTTGATATACTCATCAACTCAAGTCTCCAACCTTACTAGTACATGATAATTAATAGCAAAGGTTAAGTTAATTTTAATGATCTTGTCGCTGCTGGATGTTGCGATAATCCTAATGATTCCAATTTAGCGAGTATTCAAGGTTCTAGATCCATCTGAAGAAGATGATTCAGCCGCTAAATTGTACAATGGGATAAATGTATTTGGAAGATTTATTATGCATTTTTAAAGATACTCCTATTTTATAAGAAGAGTATAAGAAACTACAGACAAATTATCATTATTGACCATAATAATAAACAGTCTTGCAAATATCATTTTATTTGAAATACTCATTTTATTTATTCTTGTTATCGGAGCACTCCTTTTATTGGCTGCTGCTATATTTGTGACAAAAATAGAGAGAGCAACGCACCATCAGTTCTTTTAATTTTATAAGCAAATTTGTTCCTAACATGAGGTCTGACAAATAAGAGCAGTAGAGTTATAGACTAGCTAGGCTCAAGTGAGAATGTTTCTCAGAGTAATTTAAATTAAAAATCATAGACTAAAATTATCAAATGTGTTTTTAATTTGACCTAAGAGGAGCAGAGCCTAATTTATAGAGACAGCATATTTTTTAGTAAATAGAAAAGTAAGAGAACTTTACCTAGAGTGATTTCAGCTATCCTCATCTTTAAATTAATTATAATGCATTCATACTCTAATTATGATAATCTTGCTGTTTAGAAGTTTTTCAGCAGTAATATTTGGGTTTTAGCTGTAAGCTTTTGCATGCTACTTTTTCCCAGATGAGATGTGTTACCACTAAACTTTTAAACACATTATTTTAAAGGATTCTAAATCTCAAAGCAATAGCTTTAGGTAGACATCAAAGATGTAGCAATATCGGTAGTTGGAATTATGGTGCATCTTTACTTGCTATTTTTCCAGTTACGGTTGTATGACAGTTAGAACATTCCTCCCTTGGAAAAAGCTTGGCCTTGGTCTTTGAATTTTATTTAGCTTTACTATTTTCTAATAATTTTTGCAATTTATTTGAACTAGAGCGCTTTTAAAGCAGTAGAAAGGTTGTCAGTGTATGTCGCAGTCACAATTTTAGTGTTTAGCAATCAACTTTAGGACACACTTGACTTCTACGTCTTATATTGAATAAGGAAATGTTACAAAATAATATTAGTCTTGGCTCTGCCTAATTTCTTTTTGGAGTTACTTAAAGCCTACTCTTTGACAAAGCATCTCGCCTACCAAAATAATGAAGTTGACATTTTTGCAGCAGTTTAAACTTTAATATTATTTTGAATGGTTTCCTGTGGTCTATGCCTTGGGTCTCTAGTAATTGCTATATTGATAGATTTGGTGACTTCAAGTGACAACTAGATCTTATAATTAACTTCTTTTGTATTTTTGTATTATTTTATCTTTATCGTGCTTTACTTTTTCCTGGTAGCAGCTGGAATAACTACTGCTTTTCTGGGGAAGAAGCTGCAAATATACAGGAGATGTTTAATTTTGCTCAAATTTGCAATAAAAGGGCGCTTTTATGTTTAGTTGAGCAGGTTAACTCCCTTGAAAACGGATTCGACTTGATCACCTAAATAAGATACCTCTTGAAAATTAGAAAAAGCAGCGGCTCCCAAAATCCTAAAGCAGATGTCTATATTAAAATAATCAAGCAGAATCTTTTTTTTTGTAGTAGATGAGCATCTTGAATACGTGCTGCGATACCACAAAATGAGCTGCTAGAGCCTAGATTGTCCCTGCTAGACAAGCAAATCTCGAAGGCGTAAACTATAGCAAATTCAAAGTGAGATAAGTCCATTGTTGAATGATGAATTATTTCCAATGCAGCCGATATACGTGTCAAATGAAGACTAGAGCCAAAAAATATCTGCAGAATTTACTGAGGGGCAGGACGAAATTACCATTCAAAATTCTCTCAGTCAATAGAAGATTGTTGATCTTGAGGCACCCCAACCATTTCTAGACAAATAACTTTATAGTACTGTTTTATAACATGATGATTCGACCTAATTAAACCAAAGCTCATTTCAGGATACTAGCATTGTACATCTATCAAAGCACAAAGATAAGAAAAAAACAAGAAGAATGCAGAAATACTAGAGCTAGCAGGAAGATAAGAGACACAAAATAATCAACATATCTTGTTTATATTTATAGTTTAAATTGCTTCCATTGAAAAGAATACCCGCCAAATGCTGAACATCCTATTTCACTTCTTAAATAAAAAATTTGAGAAATCTACTACTATCAAGATTCTAGAGGTATTCACTCTATTTGAAGACTAGGGTTAGCTCTACTAGGCGATGTATCTCCTTACCAGTTATAAAGATTTGCTCATCCGTAATAGCACCATCGCACTCAGCTATTATCTCCTCAAAGCCTATATAGTAGACTTCTCTAAGGTTAATCATAAAAATAAATGATTACTTATCTGCCTTAATTTACAAATTATTCAGAGCGAGAGTTCTTAAAATGTCAGACGATATATCGACATTGATAATCTACTTGAGGTTTAAGGCAGATACCAAAAATACAAGTTATCAATAGTAGAGGCTTCCCAAAGTGTGGAGAAGTTTTGGACTTAGCTACTCAAAGATAAGAATGATTTTCAATACCTCTCCAAAATATTTAAGCCTTTTATATGAGAGTATTCCATATTAGCTATAAAATTGGGAATGAGCTAGTGGTAAGGTACCAATAGACTAGGGCAGAGTATGAGCAAATTTTAAAGACAATGCGTGACTTTGAAGAGGCACTGATTTTGCAACAGAAGTACTTAGCCTATGTCCTTAATTTTGAAACTGAGGCTCAGATGCTAAGCAACCAAATTACAAACCTGAAGTAAAAGAAGTTGATTCAGCTAAATTCAGCCAACAAAAAATATTAAGAGAAACATTAATTTTAACTTAAACAATAACATAATAGAGAGGAGGGCTGTTATAATATCAAAAGTGAGATTCTAAGTGATGTTAAATTAATATTTTTATTCAACGCTGACAGTTAGATATTGTTTACGAATTCACTCTTCAATCAACTTACTATTAATGATAAGTTTTAAATTGAGATTGTTTACTGGATTCATATCAAGTGAACTTATTGGAAAGCCTATAAGCAAACTTTACCCCCAGGAAGTGTAAGCTATTGACCCTTAGAGCAACAGATATATGATCAGCGGTTAAGCACAAATAACAAATCAGACCAGCTCACAAGAAAAAGAGATAATTCAATTTTGTTTGAAAGATAACTATTTTTAATTATAAGTTAGTATATGTGGTTTCTGAAGAAAGATCAATCTATATTTGCTGCTACAGTTTAAACCTCAATTAAGATATCAGCTTTTCATGATATTAAAAAGAATATTTCTTTAAATTTAATGACATTGTTTTGCAGTAAGAACTTGAAATATTTTAATAGATTATTTAGATAAGTATTAGACACTGATATCAGATTTGAGAATGCGTTTTATATTATATTCATAGTATTGACAAGTATATGCCTTTTGCAGTTATAAGCTAGAAGAAGTATCTTTTTTCATAACTGATGAAAACGAGCTTATACTTAACGCCAATGATAAGTTTCAGTCCACCTATATTTATTACTTTAATTATATATTAAATCTCAAATATTAACGATGAGAACTTCTCATTCTCTGACAGCAGGATTATTAAATTTTAAGCTTACTAAGTTTGTTATGTGATTTTCATCTCAGATATTGTGGAAGATTTTAAGAGCATTTCTCCTGTGGATCTGGAAAACGGATTAGAAGTAGAGATCAAAGCAAACTTGTCTGGTTCTGAGTTCTCAACTAAAACTATAAACAGTCTCTATAAGTCCGTTTTCCTGATTCAACATATTCACCATTTTGAAAATCTGAGCATTAGAGAGTTCAGAGAACAATCAGTCATTTTTGAAATTTCATTTCATTTAATGAGTTTGTAATACTGCCAAGAGATAAGACTAACAGCGATATACTCACTCAAGAATTGAATGACCCCTCAGATATGATGTTCAGCAGTAAAAAACTCAAACCAAATAGCAGCAAAGCATTTGACCCAAATTAAGACTCATAGAACGTGGATGCCAGCTCAGGCCTAAATAGAGAGTCAGATTCTGGGTCCATGACTAATACTACTTCAAGCACGGCTTTCTCCCAACTTAAATTTAAGATGGACACGGATGAGAAGACTCTACCTAGAAACCTGCAAAACTTACAGAAGTCTCTTGTGATATTCTTCTTGATTCTCCTTGTCACATCATTCGTTTCTCTTGGGGTAAATTACGTCCAAATATTTTACATATATAAAAGAATAATCTAAAAATATTAAATAGACAACTTCATTCAAAGCTCTTCATTCTAATATATAGTTTAAATAATTTAAGAAATCTTCCCTTATTGAGAACTCAACTGCTGTGGGAGGTAACTCTAACTACTTAAGATTGGCTATGAGGATGATGGTTACCATCTCTTCAAATAAAATGTTAAAAGTCGTTCTACTCAATTTGAATTATCTCTAAGGTGAAGGATGCGTCCAAAGTTTATATAAGCTATGGATATCTACAAAGCATCATGGACGAGTATTACGATCTCCTAAGTAATTGTATTTTAATCTTAAATGCATATAAAATCCTTTAAGACACTGTTAACAATTGCTTTAAATCATTAATAAAATGCTATAAGATTTTTATTGCTTCCAAGAGCAGTATTACCAAACTTAAGATCTCAAGAACACAATGCTTTAACTATATTGTATCAATTATTCTGCTAATTTAATATTTGTATAAATGCTGACGTCTATTAGCTAAATTGAATTTTGTATCTATTGTAAGAGAATAGCAGTTAATGGATAATGGGATAATCTAAGTGAGGAATGTAACTGTTTATATAGTAAAACAAATTTAATTTATTGTTCCAATCGCAGTCCAGACCTATATTGCAAAATTATAAAAATTCATCACGATGTCCGACCAAGAAATAAAAAATCAATTCCAAGACTTCAACCAAAGAAAACTCTCGAAGTTTGTATTTTATTTCTCCCTGCAAGCCCTACTCAAATTCAAAAGGATCTATTTAAATTAATAGAATTAAAATTTTGAGGATGCTTATTACATCCTGATAAATGGAATGAAAGACATTCGTACTTATACAGCGTTGCTGAGTACTTAGTTCATAAATTAGGCGATTCAATAGTCTAACGATTCTGATTAACTTATCTTTGTAATAACTATGGTGAGTATTTGCATAACAGTGGTTGCTTCTCTAGCTTGCTAATATATTTATTTGTTGTTTAGCTGTGATTCCAATAACATTCAATATCGATGACGAGTCTATGGGTGTGGTAATATATATTATTTTCTAAAGATAGATCTTTTAAATGTAAAAAGATGGATGATGATAGATGATTAGACTAAGGTCATAATCTATCCTAATAAATGCAAGCATTTTATGATAGCAAATTAGTTTAGTATTCCTCAAATAGTTACTATCTAAGTTAAAGAATTATTTTTATTTCTCTTATTTAATACTGAGGAGGCTAGAAGAATTCTCAAAGTTCTTGCAACTCTTAGAGCAAGGAGATAAGACGCTAATTTAATCCCCTAGAAAATTAGTATTTGTTTTAAGAAAGGGAAAGCGCCTTCATTTTTTAAATAAGATTATTTATATGAGATCATTTCAGTAACAGAAAGAGGGCATAAACTTAGGCATTATTGCTTTAGAGCAGACAACCCTAAATAATCTTTAACTCGTTTAAAAGTGAGGACAACAAACTTGCCAATAATTCAGAGACCAATTCATTCAGCTACTTTGCAAGATATTAGTCTCTTCGAAGGCTCAATGAAGATAAATGCACCCTCAAATGCGCAATCTGATTTCGATAACTACTCTTAATACAATAATGAACTTCCTAAGGCACAAAGCATCGTACATATAGACAAGAAAATAGAAATTTCAAAGAATCCTAATTGTAGAGCATACAAGAAGAAAATAATTAACATCAATATATTCACTTATATAATGTATAAATAATTCAGTCACTGAAGGAAAAAATGTTCGCAATAGACAAGAATTATTATGGAATGGGGAATCTCACAATAATGAGAGTAGAGCTTTTCCAAATGATTTAGAAAGTTTAGCTGTTGTTTAAATAGGAGACGCAGAGTAGAATAATCAAGCAGAGGAATACAACAAGAGAAACCAAGATATACTCAAATAATTTAGAATCCAAAAATTTCAAAAGATAGGACTTATCATTTATAATTTGTAATGTTTATTAAAGAGATTGATTAATGCTTTCTTTTAAATTCCAAATAGTAGAATTTAAGTTTCAGATATAAATTCCTTCATTCGTTTTTACACGGGCAATTTATTTTGAGTATATACTTGTTTAATCTATTTTTATATAGAATGAAGAAGTTTTAGGAATATTTATTTGAAATATAAAATGAAACCTTAGTTTATGCCAGTCTTCGCAATCGCTTTTAATTGTAGCTTTACATTTAGTAAATTTATAAAATTTATTTTATAATTAATTATTCTTTGTGGTAATTTTGAAGATATATTTATTTTATCAGTGGTTTGTGCGTGATTATTGTTGGTTTCTATGTAGGGCTGTACTTAGTATTGAATCAAATAAATTCAAACCAGCAGCAATCCCTCAGCATCTTTAATTTTATTTCAGATTTCAAATTTTAAATTATTTGTTTAATGTGTACAGAAGGAGACAACTCTGTCCCGCTAATTCCTTCAATTTCATCCTAGAAACCTTTGCCTAGAACAAAACTCAAACTATCAACTTGCTAAATATATTATATTATTTTAAAATTTTAACTTGAATGATGTGTCCACATTCAGCGTTTATTTACAGCAAACGTGCTATGGCTACGAGAAATCTCTCAGGGATTACTATCAACAACAAAAATTATTTTAAACTCTTCTATAGAGATTATTAATTTGAAATCAAGAGAAGCCTATTATATTGAGAGACATTTGGAGTACAGTTGACTAATTAGACTCAGTTCAGATGTGTAATCTAGCTTTCTCAGACAATCAAACTAAAGCAAATGAATGCCTCCAAATCATAATTCGCACAGTAAAGTGCTAAGTTTGTTTTAACTAATCATGAATGGATTTTTCAATGTTGGTTTAACAAATTCAGTGATGATGTCCTACTATTATTTAGTGCTTGAGAATATTGCATTCGCAAAGGCACCACATTAAATTTAAACTGAAGTTAATTAATTTAGTATTTACAGAACAGGACAGATGATTTCCTGAACTAGCATGAGCAATCAATGGCTACGCAAGAGTACGTATTTATGGTGTACGAGTATATGCTTCCAGCTTTAAATATTATTTAATTAAATTCTATACCTATTAAAACAAAATTTGGCTTTCCAAATCCTGGAAAGTATTCTTAAGCAATCAGTGAGAGACATATAGTCTTTTAAATTAATTTTTAAAGACTTCATAGACTACTTGCTGAGTGTTTACTACTTAACATTCTCAATATTTGTTTTATGTCTAGTGATCTGCCTGGTGATTTCCCTTCGAATTTTGCTTTTGATATTAAGGCAGTTAGTTGTCAGAACCAAAATCCTGATAAAGATAATTCCCTCCTCCGCACTCATTCAATTAATTTTTAGCTCATAAAAATCCACAAGGAGCTCTAGGAAATCAAAGAAATGAAGCAACTTAGTTAATGAAGATGTCCTTTATTTTAATCAAATTTTGGTCTTTCTCTAGGTTTAATTTCATTTTAAGATTCTTATTTGAAAAAATATTTATTAACTAAAGTTTTAAGCAAGTCATATAAATTAGCATATTTAGTTGAGCTATAATAAAATACATAATTATTTCTGAAATAAAGAAGCCAAAAATGAACCAGAGCATTTAAAATCTATTATTATCATTTTTTATATTTATTGTATTAATATTAGCTTACAAATCTTTTAGAAGAGCCAGCCAAAGGAACTATTGATCTACTTAAAAAAGACAGATTTAAAAAAGGAGTTCACATAATCGGCAACGATAATCTTGTACCAATAATATACTGAGATTAAAAAGAATCTTCAAGATAAGAAAGATCAAACTTTAGTATAAATAGTTTCTTAAATAAAGCAATATGTTATCTATTTAAATAAATAGGAAGATTGAAAAGAGATATTGAAATATTCAAGTAGGAAAGTGGTCATACGAAGTAGCAAATTATTATTTTCAAATTAGAGTTATAAAGAGTCGCAGCTGCAGCGTAAATTATGTTTTCATCATTATTATTTTTACAAAATATTGAGTCTGAATTAGGAATAATAATTTCCCTATGATTTCTTATTTAATTCCTTTTATTCGAGAAGGAGGTTTTTATTTTTAAATGATTCTCTATATTTTTAGCGAATCACTTAATGATATTGTCTAAAAGGAAAGCTTTTTCTTTTCCCGTTAAATCAAGCACCTCTATCTTGAAAGTGTTGGTAGAAATTCTTAATCCTAAAAGAAGATCCTCTCTGAAAGTTTTCCGATTTAAAAATATCATTTTATAATGTTTTCATGAATTTAAAGAAAGTAACTCAGACTAAAATATTTTGCCATAGGAGCCTATATTCATCTTTAAACAATAACCGAATCAAGAAGATTAAAGCAACAAAAATTCCTAAAAAGTGAGTCCTCAAAGACAAAAATTAGAAGTCTAAAAGCCTATTGAAGAGCCACCTTTAAAGCCTAATGTAGAAATCATAAAGCCTGTTATAATGAGCGGAGTATCTCCCTGCTTTAGAATTGGACTAACTAGCTTTATTAAATTATTATGTGCATTCATTTGGAAAGTTAAAGCTTGAAGAATCCAACAAGTTCCTTTAAAAGTTCTTAGTAATGAACATTGAAAGCGAAGCTTCAAAATCTTTAATTCGTATTAAGGGGACAGAACAGATATCTTGAATCATTCTAACTCTTTTCAAAATTAGAGCCAGGATTAAAGCTTAAATGAAAGTCACCACAGCTTAAATACAAGTCAAACTAAGATCTAAGTCAGAGCATAAATCAAAAATAAGATCCCTCGGACAGTAACATATCTTAGAATCAAATTAACTTGACTATAAGCTATAATAAAGAAATAAAAACAGTCTAAGACAATAATAGATATTTGAGTGACTCTATTTGCTCGGAGAGGGAAAGATTTATTTTTATTAAGTGGAGATAATGTAGGCGAAATTGAGTATAGATATCTTGCTTTTTATATTAGGATATTACTAGCCAAAACAAACGTAAGGCTGATTCAAATTAATCTAACCCATCCTAGTGCATTTAATAATTAAATACACTTTAAGTAAGTGATTCAATTGTATTTAATGTCTAATTACTTCATTTTAAAAAAGAATTGGACTTCAAACTTTTTTTTCCCAGATTTTTTATTGACTCTAAATCATATGGGAAAAAAAACTATTATAGCATATTTAAATTATAATGAGCACATTAGACTAATAATTTCAGAACCTCTTTTGTATTTATATCCTTTAAATTAATTTAAAAAAGCAGCTAATTTATCATAAAACAATAATTTTATACTATAAAAAGGTGATTAATTTGTTAATAGTTCACATAATCCTAAACAAACTCCTAGTAAAGATCAGTTCACACTTAAGGTTTATACAACTAGAGTTAAGCATCCAAATAGAGTTTGTATAGTATAAATCCTGAGAACAGACAAAACAATCACAAGGAAGATATTTAGAGAAGAGCTCACAAATAAAGAGGCAGCTCATTTGGGATGAGTGACTAGGTGAATTGCGAGTATGAATCTCAAATGTCAGATATGGTTAACAAGTCAACTTTAAAACTTACTTTTCCTAATTAGCTATTTAACTATAATGCGAGGAGCAATTTAGGCTCCTAGGTTTAATCAAGCGTAGGCTAGCCATCTATTCATTCCTAGATTAATCGACAGGGATCTCATTTTAGGCAAATAATAAATTTAAATAAAGTAATTGTAACTTATGAAATTAGTAAATAAATTTAAAGAGGCAAGTACCAGGTGGCTTAAATAATTTGAATCAGAAGCTAAGCCCTGATGCACTCAAGAGTTTATAGGGTAGTGCTTTCTTAAAAAGAGAGCCTCCTGCAAGTGTTAGCAATTAATAAGTAAAGCTTACTTAGGAGTAAGTCAATTTAAATATGGCAGGCCAAGCAGTTAGAAGAGAAGTAGAGGAAGAGATAATGGCCAAGGTAGTTAATTAGAGCATGAATTAATCAATGTTCAGTGAGACAAACAGATTTAAATTTTATAAATTTTCTTAAACTCTTCAATTATCGGAAGTATAGCTGGCTAAAATATTCTTAATGTGCAAGAGTTTAATCGCAACAAGCCAGTAAAAGCTTCAAATTAATAAATTAGAGAGATATTTAAATTTGAAAATATTTAGCAATAGGTTTTCCTCTTCTGTAAGTAGGCTTTTAACATATAATTTATAATTTATCTTTAATAAGATTATATCATAGAGCATATTTATTGATTTAAAAATAAAATTGCTAAAAGAGTAAATGGATAAACTATTTTATGAATGCAAAATTTCAAAATATCTCAAAGCTAATGGCATAGTAGATAACTCGTTTTATAATATAAATAAGATTGCAGAATAAAACAAAGAGAGCAGTTCTTCTAATTAATCAACGAATGCTTCCCAAATCATTTCAGGCTTTGGATTGATCCAGGCCGAATATGAAAAAGTCTTAGACTTCTTTGTAGGCTTTATGGGAAATGAAACTCGAAAGATCAAAATTTATATAAAAAAGCATTAATTTAAATTGGCACTTTAATAGAAGCTGTAACCAAATTTGAAAAATACTTCTCTTTCTTAAAGATAGATCAGGAAGATCCTTAAGCAAGCGGCCTATACTTTTCTATTGATGGCAAGAGCTAGTACTTAGTTGTTGCAGAGAAAAATAACGTAGATTCTGAGATAGAGGAAGCTACTACCATATTAATTTATCTAGGAAAATGAAAAAATTTAATTCCCATTATGAAATCTTTTGTGATTAAAAATTTAACTGAATGTCATTGCTATGGGGATAAATATTCTTCAGTTAAATTAGAATATTCTATCATAAATAAAGAAGGGAAATGTTTGCAATTTTTAAGTTTGTTTTTAAAATACAACTTTGCATTTATTATCAATTTATATTAAATAAATGAGCTTGGAGGAATAAATATTAACTTATTTTATGAATTAGGAATCGGTATAAGCGATGACAAAAGTAAGTTAAATGAAAAAGATTACTGCTGAGCTAGTCTTCTATATTTAATGATTGCTAAATACATTAAATTTTCAGTTTTTATCTTCATTTTAATAAGTAAAAAGATTTAGAAATTTTAATCAAAAGCTTATGTTTACTTGCTTCAAATGTATTTTACTATTTCTCTTAATTTTCCCTCTGTTAATGAAGTAAGCTTTATAAAAGCTCGGCCATGAATTTTATCTGAGATGTGGTCACTCTTATCTTTAGAATATTAGAAATTAGCAAATTAAAGAACTTAACTTATTTTTAGATAAGTGTCTTCCAAACATAACTACTTGCATAAAGTTTAGCACAGATCGAGCTCTCGTTATATCATAGACTTTTTTTACAATTTATTAACTTTCTTCAAATCCTATTTTTCCAAACTACATTCCAAAATTCAAACATATGATCAATTGCTCTAATTCCTTTTTTATAAAAATAGCTAAAATTTAAGTTCCCATTCTTAGTTCTTGACTTTCATTCATAATAAATATTGAATTAACTTTTGTTTGTTCAAGGATTTAAATATCAAATGCCTTATTAGCATCTATATCCTTATCGTTAAAAGCTTTGTAATCTTGAGCGTATGCTCTGGGATCGTCTTGTATTTGAAGACCCTCGAAGAGGAACGTCATTTATTTTGGCGTCAAACCAGCAAATTATTATTTCTAAAGATCAGCCTAATTAGTTTAAGCATTTTGACTCTTGAGTGTCTAAAGTTTTTTGTATCCTTTGATGACCCTTTGCCAAGTAAAGTCATACTCATAGTCAATGAAGATCTATAATTTTTTCAAACTAGGGGCATTCATCATCACCATGTGCAGCAATCTAAATTTACTAACATTAAAATGAAGATTTACCATAGTTTAGATTAATGTCTTGCCCTGCCTCAGCTCAGCCAACATTTTACTGCTAAGTCTGGTGTTGTTGAGTTGAGCACGTGATGAGCTAATAATATTGCCTTCTTCATTTTTCTAAACTTAATGGGGAGATAGAATTACCCAGTTTAGATTAACCTCCGATGCTCGACGTTTTATTATGGTATCCATTAGCTTTTGAAAATGCAGATCATCGTTGTAGTGGTAGAGTTGCTGCCAAGTCAGCTCTCCGTGAAAATTAGGTTAATTTAAAGGAAGAGTAGTGTTCAAAAGGTAGTCAAAGAAGAAGGGATTGCTCAGATATTTTAGGAAAGCAAGATGAAATATATTATACCCCTCTAGTTTGTTGTTATGCTCCTCACGTAGTAAATTGTTTAGACAAGCTTGGTTTTAGACTTATAATAACTTAAAACTAAGATTTAATCAGAAAATTTGGTTTTAAGACTTAAATTTAAAAAAAGGGTTTTTTCCCTATTTTTTGATCTTTAGATTGATATCTTGAACTGGGTTTTCACGGGAGCGTATCCTATTAAGGAACTTTTTCAATTTCTGTCTTTTGAGATCTTGATCTTTTCGAAAATGTTTTATTACTAAATTGAGGCAGCAATTATGGTTTAACTGCGATCCTTTCTTAAGGAACAGAATTTTTTTAATCTTGCTCCAATCTCTATATCGCTCTAACTGGCATATATTTTTATTCTTCTATCCGCTAATTAGGAAAACCACTTTTGGAATTAGTATTTTGCTTATTTAGCTTTCCTAAAAATGAGATATTAAAAATTATTGGTTTAATTTATAAAGAGAGTCTATTTAGGACATTATATTTTCAAATTTGAGTCCTTGTTTTTGCATTTGAGAATTTTTAGGGTTTTTGCGAATGCTGTTGTTTACTTGTTTATTTTCATTATCGTTTTAAATCTGGTTAAGAATGCAACATAAATTTTATATAAATAGATTGGCGACTATCTATTTTGAAAATGAGGCTTAGGACCAAACAAAATTAGAACTTTATGCTTTATTCTAACTCGTTTAAACCACATTTGCTCTTGTTTCTTAGTCTACTGAGGGATTAGTTTACTTTTTATTGTTTCTTTCCATTTCAAATTATAAATTCAGATTTCTTTACTTTTTCATAATAACTTAACATCTTAACTTAAAAGGAAGTAAGTGAGATTTAAAATATCTATCTCAAAACTATTCAATCATAAATCGTAGTAGTAATAATATATATTAATTCCAGAATGCATTCTCATATAAATAATAAATTAGATTTATTTAATATTTTGTTTTCTACAAGCTAAAGTTAACACGATCATGATAGCCATCATCATCACTCTTTCGAGAAGTCAAAGCAGTAAGTATTACATCAAAGTATCGCACATATAAATCAATTACTATAGTGGGAAAGTAGTGACATTAGACCATGTTCATTATCTTACTCATATGCATACTCACTGTAAGTAATACTTAAATAGCTCTTTCGAATTTAAAGCATATCAATCCTTCTCTAGAATTCAAAAAACTCAATCCTAAGGATTCACTCTCATTTTTTATTTTTAGAGGAGGAAATGGCAGTCAATCATTTAGCCTTCAACCTAAATAATCATGAAATCGCAGCAAGTAAGTCATCGATCCAAATATCTAGAGCAAAAAATTTTGCTTTTAAAAATGGGCTCAGGATTAATGATCCTCAATTAAAAAAATCAAAGTTTGTCCTTTTAAATTACGGCTAATTATTACTTGTTGAAAACTAGAATAAACTAACTTATCTTAATTTATCTAGGTTTCGCTGATGGAGGTCTTAAAATACTTAATGCAAGCAAGAGTTCCTAAGAGAGTATTCTTGTGCCAGGAGAAGGGAAACAATCAGGCTATGTTTACACTTCACTAAAGTAAGAAAAAGCATTTTAATTTCCGATATTCCATTATCTCAAGACAGACACTCTTTTATTATGTTCCTAGATGGATTAATGAAGAAAGTTTGTTGACAGTGAATTCAAATGCTCGCATAAGTATATTTAATACTTCCATGGGTGTGAAAGTGCATGACGAGCTAGATAATGAAGAAGAGAATCAGTTATTCACTCTAGATGTCAATCGCAAGAACAAAATATTTGCAGTGGCGGGTTAAGCTCAAAAGATTCACATTTACGATTTGGAGACCATGCAAGGCACTCATTAAATTCTCACCTCACCTTCTGCTTCAATGAAAGAAGTAGTGAAAATTGGAGGCATACCCGTGCATATTGATGAAGAGCTGGTGGGGCATTCAAATAGAATTTACAGCGTTAAATTTGACCCACTGCATCCTTTCCTTATTTATTCTGGTGGCTGGGACTCTTACATCCTCATCAATGATATTATTCATGAATTTAGTTATGGTAGGATTTACTTTAGAAAAGAACCCATTATTAATAGAGCAAAGGGAGATGAAAAGGTTGGAGATATTTTTGGGCCCTTAATTGGAGGAGAAACTATTGATGTGAAGGGACACTATCTAACTGTTGGTGCTTTCTCAAAGAACAACTACTTGCAAGTTTACGATAATAGAAATATGAAGGAGTGTGTGGTATATCAAAACATAGAGTGGGGAGAGGCATATGGGCAGGAGGAAATTGGATTTATCCAATCTTGCAAAAACTGGAACACTCCAACTGATCATATTAAACCTTTTAAAAATTGAATGCTTTGCTGCAATTTCTTATAATCATCTCATAGTGGCTGCATCCGCAAGAAGCAAAGATGTTAAAATGTTTTCTCATAACGCAGGTAGAAAGCAGAGCTTCCGGGAAGTCACTCACTTATTTGGATTAAACTCAGGAGTACTTGCACTCGATACAAGTATGGATGGAAAAGTCTTAGCAGTAGGCACAAGCACAGGAGAAGTAGTTTTCCATAAATCAGAAGGAGTTAGATTTGATTGACGATAAGTTATTTACTTTAAAATTTTTTGAATCACCTTTTAGGGCAATTAGAAGTGGAAAACGTAATAATTTTTTTTCATTTTTGTTAAAATTTTTGCATAATGAATTTAAAAATAATAACTCTCTTCTTACTTTGAAAATTCTGAAAGTGGTCAACTCATTAGTTCTTAAATCCCTCAGATCTAATCTAAGATTCTTAATTTTGCTGTGATAGCATCAATATACTTATCATTAACAGCAATATTCTTCTCAATATTATCTTAATGACCAGCTCTGATCTAAATACAAACAAACTTATTTATTCTAATGATGAGCATTTCCTCTCTCAAGGCTTGCTTCTCCATAATTTCAGCTCTTCTCTTCACATACTCTAACTTCTCAACCTCTGAAATATTTGGGTTATTCAGCAACTTCTCGATCCTTTGTAAGTCGCCTAATCTCTTAGGACCCACTCCATCTCTCTCATCTTACTCTCTCTTTACTCTTATATCTCTCAAGAAATCAAATGTAAACTATGGTTTAAAAAATTGAAGTCCATGGATTTGTGGACAGTCTCTTTTTCAAAATTCTTAGCTGAAGATTGCACTAGTGATTGGGGAGCCATAGGGTTTTTATGCTTTGACCAGTCTATGTGTTTAATAGGAGTTCTTTTCTGAGGATATCCCATCTCAAATGAAATAAGAAATATTAAGTAAAATTATTGTCTCATAATCATTTGATCCATCCATGTTATCTTGCGAGACGTCAGTTGAAAATCCATTTTACTTTTAGGCCTTGTAAACAGAAGAACTAGCTCCACGATTGCTTCTCAAAGGCAATAACTTATTAGGTCCTTTGCCATAAATTCAATCCTAATTTAACTTTAAAACTACATCATATAGCCATTTGTATCATCTTATAGGTCGCCACACTCCTCCTTACATTTTAGCTTTTAGTTACTCTTTTCTCTGTAAAAGTTCGACTTGCTTGGTTTCGCTTACTTTAGGGTAGTACATTTCCTTAACTTATTTAGCATAGCTCTTGATTTTATCAGCATACTTTTTCCTCTCTTGCTGTATTAATTCATCTTATTATTTCTTTGGGTCGGAAATTACACTCAAGTTAAGTTAATCCTTGAGCTTGTACCTAAGATTGGCTTAGTGCTCTCGCTCTGCCTAAAGGCTCAAGTCTCTATTTCTTTTACCTTCATCTAATTTCTCTTATCGAAGCTGCTAATACTTTAAAGCGTGCTCCTAAATATCCGTTTTAGGAATGGGCTTGTAGAAGTTTCTGAGTTCTTCAAGCTGCTTTTTCTTTAGCTCAAGTTGCGGCATTTCGATTTCTTGCTTATATTTTTCCTCTAGAGCCTTGAAAAGTTTAGAGTATATCTAATCAATCGATTTAATTTAAGTTGATAATAAGCAAAGATGAAATTATGAAAAGTGGCTTAGCGTTGATACTTCCCTTATCTTGAATTTGGTATCTTGCTTTTCCTTGATTCTATCCTGTTCCTTCTCTTATATTTTCCTTATCATCTCTATCCATAAAAAATTTTTAAAAACAAAATAAAGATATATCTCCTCTTGCTTTTTCTTTCTCTCCTCTTCCTTTCTTATTGCATCTTCTTCCTCTTACCTCTGCTTGACATCTAACTCTTTCAGTCTCTTTTCTTGCTCTAATTTTTGCTGCTGTGCCTTCTTAACTTCTCTTTCCTTCTTTTCTTCTTGCAATCTCTTTAAGATCCGATTTGGACCCCTTTTTACAAATTTTAAGTTTAAAAAAGGAATTACAAATTCCTCTTTATCCACTTTAGCACTCGACTATGGGCTATAGTTGTAACCTCCCTTATCACGCCAGTTACAATCCCAAGCCTCTGCTCTATCTACCGATCTTCTTCAGGATTTAAACTGCCCGAGCAATCATGTCCATATTTTCATCAACTACCTTCATCTTGGTCCTAAAGCAAGAAAGTTAGAATTAAGCAAAAAAGCAAGAGCAAACTTTTGTAACTGAAATGCCAAATGTTGATTTCATTAAAAGAAGGCATTTCATTTATATTCTGAAATTTGTTTGAGCATTTAGAACTTACATATTCCTTTTTGCTATATTCCTTCGAGCATAGCTGTGTTGAGATTTAGCTCATCTCTTGACGTCTCATCTATGCCTTGAACTTTCCAACTTCTTGCTTAATCAAATTAGGCTGCTCCTCCTATAAAATATTTCATTATTATAGCATTTGCAAAATTGTTTTGGTATATTGACTTCATTTCATAATTTATACGAAGAACGACCACGATAATTACCTCATTTATATATAGTCTACCGTGAACGATGTCTCCAACTAAGCTTGAATTTACCTTGTAAATTTCCTCATTCACTTTCTATTGTATGAATTAAAATTGGCTTGAAAACAATTAAGTTTTAAATTATTTACAGCTCTTGAATTGATTAGAAGAACTGCTAAATCTTACCTTGTTAAGATCTTGATCTCCTGAAATGGAGGATTCTAGTATAGAATTTAGTTTGTTAAACATCAGTTGAAGATGATGCTGATGATGTTTTTTAAGATCTAAATAAGCCCCAAAAAATTTTTTAATAAAATTTAAAATTGATTTAAACTTATAATTATTTCCTTTTATAAATAAATTTTATATAAACAAAATAAAAAATTAATAATTAAAAAATGGATAAGTTTAAAATTTAACTTTATTAGACCTTTTTTCCGCTTTACCTTAAACAGCAGCGACTATAGTGACTACTAATTTTCAAAATCGTGCCTACTCTACTAATCAACTGATTCCGCTCCCTACCACTAGCTCAGCCTCTCAATTTGAAACTTCAACTTCTGCTGTGATGGATCTCGACTTCAGTACTATAAGTAGCTATAATCTAACTTCGATCCCCTTTTTGATTCTCACAATAACACCAAATTAACTGCTAGCTATCAAGTAAATAAGTAGCAGAGATCAGTTTCACAGAAATAGCTGAATCTTCAATTTAATACAGGAGCACTAACAAGTCACCTTTGCTCCTTTGAATGGAGAAACAAGCAATAAGTAATTTCAGAAGGAAAAGAGTCTTAATACTTAACTTAATCAATACTTGGCTGCACACTCAGCTGAAGGTTATTCAAGATAGAAAAAATAGAAGGTAATAAATATCCCTCTCTAACTTAAAAATCCAAGACGCAATCTCAAATAACCAGTTCTCAATCATAAGGAAACCTCATCAACCTGGAAGATAAAACAATGATGAAACTGCTTAATAAAGCTTAATGATAAATAATGAGTATTACTCAGGAGGAATAAACTTAAAGCCAAATTAAAACATAGGGAATAATACTGGTTAAATTTCTGAGAATAAAGAAATGAAAAGCAAGTGCATATCTCATTTGAAGTAAAATCATTTCTTTACTGAATTAAACTCATAGAAAGTGTCGATTGAGAATTAAGAAGTAGGAGATGTTTCTTCTCTATAATTATAGAAAGATTTAGCGGTGAAAATTAAATTTTAAACTCTTAAAATTGTACTTCCTAAGTATCTCCCAAATCTTAATTTGCAATAAGAGATGGGAAAGCTTGCTCTCAAAATTGAAATTTAGGAGTTAAGTAATCAAGAGATCATGGGGCATCAAACTCTTTAAATAAAATAAAACTAGATTATATCTCTTTATTTGCCAGTTATGAATTAAGACTATCATAAAGATTAATAAAGAGAGGATCATGGATTGAAAGTTATAGATTTAGTCGCTCCATCTTAATCATTTCAACCTTTCAGAACCCAGAGATTAAATAGTTAAAAATCATACAGGAGTAATCTCAAATTTAATGATAATCCACAAAATAATAGAGAATAATCTACTGGCAAAACAAATGAATTTGATTAAGCTCATATTATAGATGAAAGTTTTAATATAAAGGAATATTACAACATATCATCTGATCATATTATTTCCTTAATCTGAAACACTTCAAACTTTATCGTATTTTAGCTAAGAGATTTACATCGCTTATAGCTCTCTTATTAGAATTCCCTAAAGTAAGATCTCTAAGGTGTAAAGAATGTATCTCAATTTAATTTTATTAAAGATCTTCATTTAAAAATTATTTCCTCCAGTTCATATTCATCTTTATTTTATTTTGTTATCATATAATTTATCATCTATATTAAAGAGTTCAATATGCTTCTCAAAAATTTTGACGATTTTTTAAAGATGAATGGTTAATAGAAACCTTCGACTCCTCAAGGAATTTATATTCATATTAATTATGTTATTTCCTTTATTCTTTAATGAAATCTTTTCTCATTAAATAAAAGAGTTCAATCTCAATTGTCTTCAAGTTCTTAGAATTTTTTCCAGCAGGGAAAGAACTAAACCCTACCACTCTAATTTTCAAACTATGTAAAGCTTTTGAAAGTTCCTATTAAGCTTTGCTTTTCTCTAGTTACTTCAATTTATTTGTTTGATGAACATTTTTTTACTTTTGATAGCTCAAGTAGCCTGACAACCTTTTTAAAAGATCAGTCTTTGTCCCCTTCAGATTTGAATAAGCGCAATTATACAGTAATAATGACCACAGAGAGTAAGCAGATGACTGTTGACCATCTGCGTATTTACAAAATAGTAGAACCAGTCTATCAGATAGCAATAGACTTTGCAATTGAAATAATTCCCCAATTCATAAACTTCAACTAGATGCATGATAAATAGAATAATAATAATGCACACTAGAATCTTAAAATGATGCTCTAAAATTAAAATCATCAAACAAAAGGACTTGGACTCCTCTCATAGTCAAATTATTTTAACAGAGATAATCAAATCAGCAGTGGAAAATATTCATCCTATTTATTTTTCATGTTATAATTTAGTAAAGGTCACTAATAATCTGCACCTAATTTCGTATCCCTTGAGAAAAACTTTAATCACATTTCAGCTATAAACAGCTCAACATTAACCAAATTCTAAAATCTTCTTCTGCAATTAATCAAAGAAGTAGAATATTTACTTTTTTTCAATAGGGGTTTCTCCAAAACAAGAAACTCTAGATTTAGAGAAAAAGAACAAGTTTTTAACCACAGGCAATTTAATTGACAGATGAATATCAAGGAAGAATCCTCCTAGAGAATAGGGAGCGCTTTAGAAGATTTTAAAATATAAAGAAACTTAATGCATAGAATGAGAAAAAATAATTATAACTTTTATTAGATAATTTTCAATGACTCAAGTGAAGTAAGTAGATTTAGAATTTTTAAGTTAAAAGAATCTCAACTTTTATTCCTGCTCTCCAATTTTAATATTTTTATTACTAGGAATTTCATAAGAAATATTACCTCTTTTTTACTTTTATTGCTTACATAACAAAGCTGTTTAAAAGAATTCCAAGAATTTCAAAGTTGCAATTCGGCAGAGTCAGTCCTAATAAACTTTGTAGAATTTCTAATCAACTTCTGGAAAACAATAATCTAAGAGCGATAGCTAAGACTTTTCCTCAGTTACTTCAAGCCATAGTCTTTAGTAAACTAAGAATAGCAAATTTTATGTTAAAAATTAAAGTCAGAGTCTTTCTCAATAATCCCAAAGAAACTAGAATATTAGCGCAAATTCTGAATCTAGTTAACCAATTGAAGGATAGCTATTTAGAAATGAGAAGGGACTCTCTTCCTAGATCAATTAGAAAGAGAGAACCAGGGCAAGTCTATTCATAGAAGCTTAATTTCTAAAAGGCGAGAACGGATCTTCAAATTAAGGGAATACCCTCCCGAGTAGCACTGCTCAAAATAAGTCCTAGACTATTCTACATAATTCAATGTCCAGAATCTCAGAATTGGCAACTCCTTAAGTAAGAGATAGGGTAAAATTCACTGAAGTGAGACAAAAAGAAGGAGATTCAAACCAATAAAAAGAAATAGTTGGAGAAATTAAATCCATCGGGTTGATTTCACTGATAGACTAGCAAGCTAGAGAATATAAAGAGAGATTCCAAAATCATTTAAAGATGACTAGCAAACTTCATCAAGGAATCATTACAAAGAATGAAGATCTCAACAATAGAATTTAAAGACTGCATTAAATTGAGATAATTGAAAAAATAAAGATAATTTTAAGATTTAACTTCATTTTTTCAATTTTACTTCCATAAAATTACTTTTGAAATTGAAGGAAAATTTATTTTTGATAAGCTTATATGCTAAATTGTTCAATTAATTTTGTTGAAAAACCTTCACTATGAGAAAAGTTAACTTAAAATGTAAAATAAACTATAGGAAAATCATACTAATCTATTAAAAATGAGGGAAATTAATTTCCAGATTCTTATTGTGCTTTATTTTGTTTGCATTGCATGGATAAATCTGCTGATAAGAGTCCAGATGAAAAATCTATCACAGCTCAAGCTCTAGGCTTGAATTCGAGTGTCTTAGGCTCTAGTAACACACAAATTTTAGGAGCAGGAGGGGCTTTATTTAATCCAAAAGGCAATGGAATTCATAATCTTTCAACTGCCTTATTTCCTAATCTGGATCAGCAATACTAAGGAGCTCCACTGACCTATAAAAGACACAACAATACTTTGAATAGTAACTTCTCCTCTTAAAAATCTCTTACCTACCTGAATATTATGAAGAAAAAATTGAATGGAACCACTGAGGATCATTTAACTAAAGAAAAAGAAGACGATATAAAAGAAGACATTCACTCAAATGACAAATAAATTAAGCACAAAGAATAAAAAGAAACAATATAGAAGCAGGTTAAGTCTAAATAGGCTCAGAAATAAAGCCATGATTAGAAGAAGTATGAGAATAAGTTTATTATTTCTTATTTACTTTTTAAAGTTGATGATGTAGCTAGATTTAAAGCTTTTGGAGTAGATTTAAGAGCAAAAGGATACAGTCGATATAAACTTTTTTAATCTCAAAGCAGATCATATGAGAAGGACTATTTTTTAACAATAAATTACTTAATGCATTTATAGTTTACCTATTGTGAAATATGTCACGCAAAATTAGAACAAAAAGGCAAAAGGTTTCATTTAATTCAACAACAGATTCCATAAGCAGAATACTTTGGATTGCTCTTGGGACTATATTCCAAAATGTCGGCTGTTCTAGAAATTGGTAGCCATCTGTGAATAGAAAGGCAAGTCTCCTCCCAAAATTAAAAAGCTGAATAAGTAAAAGACAACTAAAAGCTCTACAATTAAAATAGACAGCGGAGATTTTAAAACAAATTCTGCAGCTTAAAAAGACAAAGCGATGCAAGAATTCAGTTTGAAAATGATCAAGATTGAATAATAGAACTAGAGAAAGTAATCATAGCTCCAAGGGCGAGTTTCTTAATTTAAAGATTAGGATTAAGATATAGAAGAAGCTGAAAATTATGAGGATAGCTTTTCGCTAGATGAAGATGAAGTAACAGAAGATTTAAACATAGAATAGTCTGCAGAGATTCATAGCTCGATATTTTAAATTAGCTTTTAATTAGAGTAAAGTGAGGAGAGCATTGACTACTAGCAAGAGTATAAAAACTATCATCAAGAGCTAATGGAGAAAATTGAAAACTTCGCAAGCATTTCATTTCCAGCTAACTAAAAGATTGAGAAGAAAAAGATGCCCAACATGCTAGAGATAGAAGCTCAAAGAGAAAGTTTTCTATTTAAAGTATAGTTAGAATGAATTCTAGTCTAAAGAGTGCAAGAAGATCTGCTGCTCCGAACCCTTAGTACGGAAGAGATCTAAAGGCTAGCCTTTTACAGACTCCCACGCAATCAGTACAAACTAAAGCAAGCTAAGCATATTAAAAGCCTCTTATTAACTTAATATCGATTCAAGGGACTGAGGAAAATAGAGCTTAGGGATAGGGAAATCTTTAGAGGCAAGAATTTTTCCAAAATAAGCATGTCTCTCTAAACATTCCTTCTGATTTAAACATTGACTTGACGGGGACGAATCTCTAAAGTAGACAGGCTAACTATTTAACTGCAAATAATTCTAACGAATAGATAAAACTTACAATCCAAGTAATCCTCTTCTTATTTAGTTACTTTGGTTAAGTTAACAATAGAAATTTTAAAGCTGGAGAGAATACAGAGAGTAGTGGATAAGTTTCATAAAATTAGGGGGAAACGAATCTGAAGAAAGTCTAAACATCGTCTAGCTCTTTATTATCCCCATAGTTTAAGCGATAAATTACGAACACTCTATCTCCGAATAATTAAGGAACAAATACTTAAGAAGTTGGAGGCATTTAGCGAACAGTAACTTCAAGCTCTAATGTATTGCTCAGATCAGGAACAGTTTCTTAGGGCAGTAAAATGGGTTCCCCTAAATCAGGCTAACCTAAGACTTATTTCAGTTAATTGAATCCATTTTTTTCTAAACTAGCATGGCAGAAAAGCTTGCAAATAATGAAGACTTTGAGGAAAAATACTAGAGACATGTCTAGTTTAATTACTTTTGCTAAGTCCCCCGCTACAAAACTTTGCTAGATGCCTAAATTCTTCTGAGAGATGTACAAAAGGAAATCATGCAATGGAAAAGCAGGAAGAATGTTCGTAGAGCAATTTAAAAGCAATTTGGAGATAGTAGTGGCATGTAGCTTTCTAAGATTGTAGGGGGCCACAAAAGACAATCTCAAGGACTAGAAAATAACTTTGAAGAGTTAGGAGTTGGCAAGATAAATCCTCCTCTCGCTGGCTTGGGGATTACATCTCAAAGTAGAAATGATAATGGATTTAGAAGCTAGGGAAGTAGAGACAGCACTTAGAGCTTGGATTATTATCAGCAAAATAAAATGTTTAAAAGAGGACTCAAATAAAAAAGAAAATTAAAGATTTAGCCACTCACCGAGGAAGATGAGAAACTATTTATTAGATAGCTTAACTTGAAAGATTCGATAGTCAAAGATTTTAAATTTTGAGATTTCTTATATTTCCTAATACATTAAGCTACCTCATTGATATTGAATTCAAATTTAAAAAAATATTTAAATAGAACAAAAATGAACTCAAACAACTAAGGCACATAGTAGAATCCTTTTTTAAATCCTTAAATGTAACCTCAAGCAAATGATACAGGGTTTTCTCACAAGCCATAAGGATCGAATTTTAACACTTTTAATTCTTAAGTTGACTCAGCTGATCCCTCAATTAGAAATAATTTTTAAGTAAATTCCTCTTATGGAATTTAGCAGAATCCTTTTCAAAATGTCTAATTTCAAAATTAAATGAGCCAAATAAGTTCTTAGGGAGCTTAGCAGGTTAATATGTCTATGTTGGACTCTTAAAACTTATTAAACATTAATTTCTCTAGAGTTAAAGTAAAGTAAAATTTGAGGAATATAATTAATTCTCTAGAGTTAATACTTAGAGCCAATTGACAAGCCAAGTTTAATAAAGTGCGAATCCCTTAAACTTAAATCCTATTACATAAATTCCATAGTATAGTTAGGTATTTTATTAAAGAAAGTTGAATTATAAGATGGCTGGTGGCTTATCGAGGAATTTATATCTTTAAGATCTCACCTCAATCTAAAGCTTAAGTGATATACAAATAAGTAACTTAAATTTTTTTTGGGGGATAACTCCTTTTAGTATTATCGGTCATCCCCGATTTTTCACTACTGGCTAAGAAGCCAGCTTTTCCAGTAAAGTAGCCACTGTTTTTTGTCTTTTTACTGAAATTTAGAGAAGTGGCTTCAAATCCATCCATGATTGGCATGTTGCAGTCCATGAATTTCCCTACAATTGAGGGATTTAATAAAGTAAAATTACCGTTTTTTGAATTTTTTTCTATCAATACTAGGCCTACAAGGAGCGCTTACAGTATCAAGTTTTAAAACAGATTGCAAGAGCTTCATCTTCGTTCGTCCAGGCTTTACAGAAGGAGACTGAAAAGTTTCTAAAAAATCGGGGCTGAAAGTATAATATTTATCTCTAATGAGAGATGGATCATTATTTCTATCATTATCTTAGTAAATACTGCCGCTTAAATAATCCTCTTTTATTTTATTCATTTTCATTCTACATATTGAATAACTCTATTTTCTGTTTAATATTCATCAATAGACAAGAAAATCTCTGGTTCCTTAATAGCATTAGATTTAGTTTTAAGAGAATACATTATTGTAAGGAGTAGGAATGGATATTCAAGAAGATTCCTATAGGAAGTCAAATGTTACTCACTAAAGCAAGAAGCTAGAATACCATTTCATAGAAGCTATGAATGAGTTCTTTGATGTTGAGTTAAAGAAGGTGTTTAAAGAGTCAATAAACGAGATCAAGGAAATCTGCTTAAAAGCCATTTTAATTTAATTAATAATTTCCCACACGGTCTAAATCCTTCATGATGAGCCATCTAAGAGCCACAAGAGTCAGAGGAAAGCTCCCTATTAGTTATTTACATTTTATTTATAATCAAAGCCACTATGCCAACTATTAGCAGCCAAGTATATGTTGACATGGCAGATATCTGGGAGAGAAAATACGTTATGCCAATCTTTGAAGAGCTTATTGCCGTTTTCAAGAGGAAAAGTCTGAGTGGTGAGAAGCTTTTTAAGCCAGAGTATTTGAAAATCAAACAAACAGCAACTATCAAAAATTTTCAACTCAAAGATGCTATAGATCAAGAGAGAAAGGAGAGCAAAATGGCATAACAAAGCTTGAAATTAATATCCAAATAGAGATTTATATTATTATAAGTAAGAACCTTTAGTCATCTCAAAAGAATTAGCAGGATCAAGCTCATCAAGGAAATGCGGTAGATCAGGAAATTGAAGAGCTTACCAAGGAAATTGCATTTTTGGAGTTCAAAAAATCTGTTTTTAGCTCAGTCAAGGATTTATCCCAACTATATGAGAGCATGATTAAGAAAAAGTTGAATACTCAAAAGGACTCATTACCATTATTTTTGTCAAATATACATTCTTTGACTCTAATACTGTGTAGTTATCTCAAATTTATTATACCCTCTGAGAAATTATTTGTAGCTTAATTAAGCAAGAGATATGGGAAAGGTAACTGAAAACACCTTAACTAATGTCGAGGAAAGCGAGGCAATTCTCAAACTTTAATTTAGCAAGGCTATTGAAGCTCTTAAGCAAAAAGATAATCCTGTAAGCACTTTATAAAATTCTCTTTGATTTTATATTTACTCATCAATCAGCTTCAGGAGTATTAACCAAAGAAAGAGAAGTTCACTCAAATAAGCTTAAAAATCTAATTCCAATACCTTTATCGGAGAACCAAATTGCTGAATCTCAGGCTAAAGATCTAATGTTCGATTGATTTTATAATTTTAAAGTTGTCAAATTATGAGCTATGATTATAATATTTTGCTAGCAAATCGAAGATATGTTAATTAAAATAGTTAAATTATTAGCTCATCTTTGATTAAGTGACTTGATTAAATTTCCTGGAAGAAATGTCTCGATTGTAGGCCTGCTTTAATATAACAACACATGATCCTAAGTACAATTATGGAGAGGAGAAATGCTATTTGTAAGTTATCTAGCAAGGCTTCTATCTTATATAATAACCTAAACGAGCTTAAATTTTATTTTGGACTAAGATTTTGAGATAAACTTTCGAAGTTAGGCAATCATGATATCCATTTCGTTCCTGATTCCGCTGCTCTGCATTTTCATACTAGTGGTTCATTATCTCTACTCCCAAACTTTTAAATCCTTCTATTTTAACATCAAAACATATAATTATCAATTGAATAAATTAATCGATAATCATTATAGGCCCTTTTGATAACATTATTTTCTTAATTAGGTAAGAAATACTATGTATCCATTTTAGAACTCTATTTTTTTCGAAAGTAGTAAGATTTTGATTGTATCCTTTGATTTTAGATGTGGCTATGCACTATTTAGTCTTGCCAGACTCCTTGGTGCCGTACTCATTGGTTTTGCTTGAGTCCCTCCGCTTTTTCGCTATGTTTCTTTGTTGCTATTTCTATGCTAAGAAGTCAACTATCTTTCTGCCTTCGCATAAGAAGTGGCTTTTCTTTTTGCGCATATTCCTAGTCCTAAATTTCATTTGGCAATTAGGAGTCTTCATAATATCTATTCTCAAATACTCAAAATTAAACACATATTAGTGATATTGATATCAGAGCTGAACTTTAGATTTGCATTCGAGAATAATCGGCTTCTCTGCAAGACAACACTGTTTCTTATGCTCAGAATTTCTGGAGAGCTAGCCAGCTTTGTTTTTCTGGGGATAGGCATAGTAATTACCTACAATGCTAGAGGCATAATTAGACAGAGTGAAGAGCAAGCATAGCACGTTCAGACTAAACTTGACAAGTATATTATCTCCACTCAAAAGAAATCTATCATCAAGCTTTGGTAATTTATCCTTTTTGCTTATGATTGTTATAGGACTATAATTAGTTCATTCGTTCTTTTCTCTATCTTCTTTCTCTACTACGACATCTATACCTACTTTTTTACGGTCAATAATTGTGAGGCTGTCCTCGATAAAAAGAAGTTTGCTAACTCAGTCATATGGTTCTTTGCTCGCTCTCTAACTTACATTTTCTGGGCTATTCCTATAGTCAAATTAAAAAAATAGAATTCAATAGCGAAGTCTTAATTTATAGTGTACTTATTTTGGCCAAAATTAAAAAGATACTCTAAATCCAACTTATCTCAACGAAACTAGAGAAGAATTGAGAAGATTAAAATGAGAGAGATGATGTAGCAGTCTGAGAGTGATCTTATTTTTCCTTATTAGAATAAATTTTTGAGTCTGAGTACAAGAAAGGGAGGAAAAGCGAAACTCAGAGCGAATTAGACACTTCAAATATGATTGTAGACCTATTGAGAGATGATTCAATAATCAGATAAAGCGATATCTATAGTGCCTCTTAGTTCAGACCAATAATTTGTATTTATTTTGAATATATATTTTCCAACTTCAAACAACGCCGACGCTATCACTTCTTAATCCATGTTGCGTCTTTCTTCTAAGAGCTAATCGCAAGTTTTATAAAAAGAAACACAATACAATCGTCTCTCAACTTCTCCGCATAGGCTACTGCTCTCTCAGACTCCTACTCTTAATACCAAATCCTAGATCCTTCACAGCAATTAAGATATACCAGAAACTGTTCCTGAGCTTATTGTTGAAACTTATTAAGCTAGCAGTGAGTTTATTATATTTTAAAGAGTTGAAGAGCTTTCCTTTTGCTAGATCCCCCAACAACGATAAAGTAATGAACAGTCGCTTTGGAGCCGATAAAGTATACCAAGATCAGCAAAATTAGAACTTAACAGACCTTGACCAGAAAGCAGAAAATAGGAACTAACTTCAGCAGAGGTAAGTAATCCTTGTAGAGGATTAAAGCCCACTTCAAACGGAGACAAAAAGAGGAAGTTCATAGCTAAATCTATCAAAATAAATAAGTATTTCTTTAATAAAATCACGGACTTTGGATTTAACGAAAATAAATGTACGGAGGAGAGTCTATTAACTGTGTTTAAACTGATGAGAGTAAGGAATATTTATCATTTTTTAAATGTATGGAATCAATGATAGCTTTTGATTCACAGCCTCAAATTTATAAAATATTGCAATTGATATTTTATTTCAAAGCAATTTTAACAATAACTTAAACACAAAAAACACCATTTCAAACTATGCTCACAATCCAGATTTCAGCACTCTCCCCAAAACTCCAAATAGTAAAATCGATTCATTACCGTAAAATGTGAAAGACTCATACGGATCTAAGTAGTTTAAAGTAGATGTAGCGAGACGAGAAGAAAGATAAACTGCATAATTCTAACTTTTTCCTGATATGCCCTCCGTCATAGATTTAACTTCCAAATCTTAATTTTGATTAGATATAAACCAAAGATAAAATATCCCTATTTAAATTATTATATTATAAAAACTAAAACATATATTTTTTATTTTTTTATGTTTTATCATAGCTGAGAATTATTACCTTATGCATCATGTTTTTAATAGAGATTTCTTTTACATTAAATTCTCATCTATATTTAAACATCTTAAATTTCTAATCAAGGCTGATAAAGCTATAACAGCAAAAGCTTAGATAACTTCAAGAAGAGTAATTTGATACTGGGGTCTCCGTCCTGAAAGTAAATAATAAAAAACAAATTCAAAATGACAACTTTAATATTCCTCAGCATAGTAAATCTATATTTTGCTTTTGAATTTTCTTTATTATAAAAAATAGTTTAAAAGACAAGATAAACAACTTATTAAAAAATCTTTTTAATGATATCCCCATTAAATCAGGATCCGTATTCACATAATTGAAGATGCAAAGAGGGAATGACAATAATGATTTGAACTTAATTTCATCTCGTGAATAGTAGAATAAATAAACTTAGCAAAAAAACCTTCCAAATCTCAACAGGCTAACATAGCGTGACATAGATGATAAAAGCGCTTCTTTCTTTAGCAAGAGATCAAATAGTTAAATTGATGGCTACAGTGATAACCTCTCAGATTTCTGACATTTATTTTTACTCTGAATTATGTAACAAAGTTTCAAACGATAAGTTAATGATTTGAATTAATAGAGAGTTTATAATATAGCGGAATATACTATAAAAGGAAACATATAATTTTTTTTCTTCTTTAGAATATATGAAGCCTTAAATTTTTATAATATATCCTTTTAATAACACAGAAATAAAAGATTTATCTAAAAATAGAAATACAATTAAACTTTAATTTGATAAAAATATTCCCCTTAGAAAAGAAAGTCATAAAATGATTATAAGAAATTCTGCTTTAATGGTTTTCCTTCACAATATTTGTGAGATATATTATAAAATTGTGTTTTCAAGATAGTTTTTGCTACGATGTATAAACTTTATGACTGCTTTGTTCACGCCTCAGAAGGCGAGGGCTCCATTCCAAGATGTACCTTGTAATTTCATTATCTTTATTCTACCTATTTTCAAATTATTCCTAATTGTAATTTTTACCATTAGCTTCAATATACCTTAAATCTGATTTAAATATAGTCAGTGTCTGCTTGTAGTATTTTCCCTGGTACTTTTTTGCTTAACTGGATTCATTTTATTTGTGGAATTCAAGTGAAACAGGAGCTATAATAAGTGCGCAGTACTTAGAAAAGTTAAAACAGCAATATTGATTCTGGCTATGATCTTTCAACTCAGTAAGTCTATTTATAAATTGCTTTGAATTACTCATCAAGTATATGAATCTGATAGAATAAATCCTTTATATACCTTATATAATTTTTCTGGATCAAATTTAAATTAGAGTAAAAAATATTTCGTAAACACTTTTTTTTTAAAAAAATTTAATTTATTTTAAATAATTTACTCAAAAACTTTAAAAATTAAAAAATACTTTTATATATATATTTGATAGGATTAGGACGAATAGATCTCTTAAAAAAATCAATTTTCGTATACTTCTATCTGAGTTTTACTTAATAATCATCTTTATTATAAAATAAAAACAAACAAGTAACATATTCAAAAATTTATTTTTTATGAAATAATCTTTCCTTAAAGATAATAGCTTTCTTAATTTTGAATTGATTGATCTTTTTTAGCTATTCTTAAATTTTAGTTTAAAATTTTATTGTTTCTCAATTGAGTCTTTTAATTACATTAATTTATTTATCAATATAATTAGTTCTGGATTTATTGCTAATAGAAGATGTCGTCATCTTGTAGCAAGCCTCTATAATATTTGTTAAATAGAATCAGCCCCAAATTTCGATTAAATACAGATCTATCTTACTCTTAAAGCATTTCTAATACTTTTTGTTTAGACGTGATGCTGCACTACAGCTTCTATCGGCATGAGTAGATGATTTACTCCATCATATTTATGGAATCGTTGTGATTCTTCATTTTCTTCTTGGTTTGCTATCATACTTGCAAGAAAGCCACTGGGGTTCTTCCTTCAAGGTTGACATGGCTAATTTGTAATAAAAATATTTCATTGGATAATAAAAGTTGAAAGCTTAAATTCCTCAAACTATTTTTGCTCGTGAACTTAGTCTGGCTAGTAGTGGGAATGATAATAGTTGAAGTTCAGATCGGATTTGAACAGCTCCAAACATCTACACTTTGTGACACTTTAATTAAATTCATAAGTTTGATTCACACTTTCGTGTTCTTAATGATAAGGAGTGGAGGATAGGTTGTCAATTTCATCTTCTTGATTATCGGAATCGTGATCACAAAGAAGGTGCTAAGCTTTCATGGATCCACTATATATGAACAAGAGGAACTCAAAAAAGCCATCATTAAAACTCTCAAATCAGTATGGTAAGGAGGAACCTAAATTAATTTCATCCATTAATAGTCAAAATATATACTTACAGTTTCTGAATGCTAATCATTCTTTAGGATAATCTCAAATACAATTATGATATAATTATTTATGGATAGTTATAATAAGTTTCTTACTGGTGTGTCTTTACCTGCTGATTTATGATATACTCGAATACACAGTTCCTAATTGTGAAGTTGTGATTGGCAACCAACTATCTAATGATATTTTCTGGTTTGCATCTCGTTCAGTCTCCAGCTATCTTTGGATGTTACCCATCATCTATATTTTCTGGCCTCCTCTTCTAACCACTAAGTAACACCCTAATTATAGCCAAAATAATGCATTATTTTTTTAAAAATGGGATGAAATTTGTGTTTAATGTATTTTTAAGATATTATTATGCACATAATTTATGTATTGAATCAATAATTTCATGTTTATATTGAATTAATTGCCTTATATGCACAATATGAGTAGACAGAATCTGATTTCGATGGAATATCAGGACGAAATAGTGAATCAAACAGCGACAATAACAGAGTGCAAGCAAATATAAGCACTCTAGAAAATACTAATCACTTGAGGACTGGTTAAAAGTTGCTCTAAAGTAGTAACTCCAAAGGTACTAATGACGGAGATAGCTACAGTAGAGCCAACTGGAAGAGCACTACTTAACAGTCAAGGTTTCATTAAAAGCAAGCCTACACATAATCTAAAATAGCTGATGATAACAAGAGCTCACTCATAAGTTCACTCGATGAAGAACTCTCTGATGATGAGATCTATCAACAGTCCACGGGGCAGTTCTTACTCACCACAGACAACTCTACTAAAAGGCTTATCATCATTAACGGAAACTAAAAAGGAGCAGCAAACTCCAGGAAAAACCTTACAACAGCTACTTCATAATAAAAACAGCCATCACTCTCTGATTGTCAGCAATCATTCTAATTCTAAAAAGGGAGGCATTTCAGATAGCATGGCCGAGGGTTCGTAAAGCAGAGGAGAAACTGAGAATAGTAGGATGGGGCAGATAAATAACAGTAAGGTTTCGTTAACTGGCTAACAGCAAGCTTATATAAAAAATAAGAACAACAGCTAACAGCAAAAGAATGGAAAGCGCATAAAATATATGAATGTAGATGTTGTAATATTTTAATGCATATAATCGATTGGAGTCAAATCCTCTAACTTTGTATTAGGATTTGGATTAGGCAAGTCATTCAATAGAGGCATAGTTGAATATAGTACAATTTAATAAATATGTTTAATGTATACAGAAAGTTAATAATAAAATGAGAAAGTAATTAACAGTTATTATAATTAAAAAAC
This sequence comes from Tetmemena sp. SeJ-2015, assembly GCA_027382625.1. Classification (NCBI taxonomy): domain Eukaryota; phylum Ciliophora; class Spirotrichea; order Sporadotrichida; family Oxytrichidae; genus Tetmemena; species Tetmemena sp. SeJ-2015. The sequence continues at coordinate 62,129 of JAJKFJ010022670.1, read as the reverse complement.
TAAATCCTTTTAAAATTGCTGTTCACCTCTATTTAAATTAATAAATTCAAAATATTGATGATGGTTAATCATGATTTAGAAAGGTAAAAAAATATCGCTCTTCCCTTAAAACTTTATTAAAACGTAGAATAAGCGTGATAAAATTTTTATCTAAACTATCATCATTATAATTTAATTTTTATTTAAAACAAGTCTTTCAATAAGATGATCGTAATCTTGCAAATAATATAGAAAATTTTATTTTTAAATTTAAAGCAAGAGGAAGCAAAATGAATAGTCACTTTTCAAGGTAGAGTATAAATGTGAATGAGGAGGAAGAATTTTAAGAATCTAGTATGAACTTTACGAATCTGAGTCCAGAAACTAAAAACTCAATGTTCTGATGCCCTAAAACTTTCATTAGGAGTATTAATTCCTCTGACAAAACATCGAATAACATCAACTTTAACTCTATTAAATCATGATTTTTGAAGTATAATTAATATTGTTTGAATATTAAATCTCAGAATATCAAAACCTTTTGCACTCTATTAGGAATCAGAATTTACAGTAATGAATCAAGAAACAAATAAATTACTAAGATAAATAAAGTTTTTCGCTATGGATTGATTGAAGAAAATTAAGTTCTTTAATTATAACTCTTAATAATGGTTTGGATCAAAGAATGTTTCGATAAGGCTGAAGATCCTGGTAATACCTCAATTCTAAGTATAACTTGATGCAGTCTGTAAGTTTGTTCGATATTGCAACATAGATGAATTCCAACATTTCTACCTTTCTTAAAATAGCAGGAAGTAATTAAATCTATGGTTATAGTTACATCCTAATTAGCTTTTGCGCATTTGTTCTTCTCTCATTTTTGATTTTTCTCTATCTGATAGAGATAAAAAAGCATAAATACGACAAGAAGTCTTTTTTCTCACTTAAAGCCTTTATTTTTATTGTTACAGGTTGCTATTGCATCGGTAAGTGTTGCTGCAAAGATCAGCTATTCTATAAAAAATCAACACATTTTAAAGCTAATATTATATGTTCAGAACCGATTTTACACTGCTGGCTAGGAAGTCGGCTTGTACATTAAGTAGCCACTGTTTTTAATATTTTTACTGAACTTTAGAAAAGTAGCTTAGAAACCATCCATAATTGGGATGTTGCAAGAACTATAATTGTGAGATTTAATAAATCTGTAAAATTGCCTTTTTTATGGAATTCTTCGAGCAATACTCAGCCAAAAAAGAACGCTTACAGTACCAAGTTTTAACACAAATCACAAGAGCTTTGTCCTCGTTCATCCAGGCTTTACAAAATCAAACTCAAATGTTTTTGAAAAATCGTGGCTGAACGGATAATATTCTCTCAGCTTTTTATTTTCTCTGTATCCATATTAATCTTCCTCACAACTTGTGTTGTTTGTGCTAATGATGTTTTCATCTGTAGATGTGATCCTACATTACTTAGTTCTTCTGGATTAATGGTTAAAGTACTCCTTCATCTTTTTGGAGCTTTCAAAATTTGGTATATTTTACATGATTGGGTTTTACTTTGCGCGAGAGTCTGCTGATCTCCTGCCATCAAAACATTTCTGGCTGAGGTTTATGAATATCCTGCTAATCTTTGGAATGGTCTTCGAAGGGTTCTTTTTGGTTGCCTATGTCATAAAGCAAATCGCTAAAGATGACTCTCAGAAAGAGTGTTTCGACCCTTTCTTTATAGTACTTCGATCTGGAGGGTAGGCCATCATATTGGTGTTCTTCGTTATGGGAATCCAAATCACTAGGAATGTGCTTTAATTTCAGAGGAATACGGAATATGAAAAGACTAAATTGCTCAAAGCATAAATGAATGCTTTGAAAAGCTTATGGTAAGTTCAAACACACAATAGAGGTTACTTTTTTATAATACCATTCCAAAAGATATAATTGAATAGGAAGTGTATAATACTTTGAATATATAGGATAGTGATAATAAGTTTCATGGTGTGTGTTGTGATATACCAAGGGATCTATGACTCTATTGTCTATGTGGAGCAATAGAAATCGGGCAAGTGTGATCTATACATATCGAATTTCAGTGCCCAAGAGTTTCTTTGGTTCTTAACGAGGAGTGTCACAAACAAGGAAAAATTGATATGTATTTTACTTATAGCATCAAACACTTTCTGGATAATTCCAATAATTTATGTGTTTTGGCCAAAGCTGATCAAATACAAAGCCTACAGAAAGACAGTTCAGTAGGATAGGCGTTCGATAAATGCAATCCACAGCGAGGGGTCAGATTACTTTTAAGATTTTGAGAAACGTAAGCTAAGTGACAAGATAAATGAATAGTCCATGGATGGATTACTTAGCAAGGGAATAGAAGATGATGAGGACTAGACTATTGATGATGAAGAGATTTTTTACGATAACTATTTATAAGCATACTTTTTATAACTATGGAGCATAGTACATGTAGACTGGTAGTAATTAGAATAACAACTAATTGAGGAAGCAGACTCACCAAAACCTTTATCAATAGAATTTTTACATTAAATAGTTGTATTCCAATATTTTTATTTGCAGTAAGATACATAATAAAAGTCAATTCAAAACTACATTGGGAATAAATTTGCAATGCAAGCGCCATAGACTAACCAAAATAATGGACAGCAAAGTCGGATAGTGAGTGGAACAATTACTGGAGAGGATGAGTTTTTCTCTCCTAGGAGAGGAGATGCTAGGATGCAAGGAATGAAAGACACTCGCCTCACAAACGACCTCTTTAACAGACCTACTATTGAATCTGATTTTTGATAGTAAAGTATCCAATAGTTATATGTGCTTATAATAAGAAGATATATAAAATTATATTACTTCAATATTGAATTCATTATTATTTAATTTTACCCTAATTTTACATTAATTTTAAATTAGATTAAGTCTCTATACATATAATGTAGGCACACAAAATGTATTAATTATGATAATTTATTGATTAAGATAAGTCATCTCTTAAAAACTAAAATGGTTCATTTTATCTTTTTCTATTAAATATTTATACTTAAAGTTGAAAGTTCCAAAATAAATTTTGATAGTTTGAAGTGGCAAAATAATAATAAGTGTTTTTACATAATATCTCACTATGAACTCCTCTCGCTATAAATAAGTAAATACACTACTACCTAAATAATGAACTTAGATAAATTATAAATATATATACTTACTCTGAATAGATTTTTGCACAAATTAAATCTGGTTTAGGAATGAGCTTTACAACTGAGGTAAATAAAAAACTCTCGCACTAAGGAAGAATACCGAGCATCTCAACTCCCACGAATATAAAAGAATCGCGACTTTGAAATTTTTAATTGTTTGAGAATAGGCTAAAAGTAGATGTGGCCTAATTCTCTTCTCCAACCTATCGGAGAAAGACCTAGCATTAATTTTATATGATGAGTAATGAATCATCAAGATTCTCCTTAGAGAAACTTTTCTAATAACTCCATCACTATTATGGGGAGTGTGTCTGAGATCCGCTCTCCTCTTCACCCCAAAAGAGCAAGCCTCTCTGGAGAATCTCCAATGAAAGTGCTCAACTCCAGCTACTAACAAAATTCACAATCTAAAAACTTCTTTCAAAGGCGCTAGCGTAAGAACACCGAGGGTACTTGCTTAATTTATCTCGATACATTTTTTAAAAAAAGAATATTCTTAGTACTTTCGAAAAAGAGAAGCAAGATTCATCAAATTCTTTGCAAGTCAAAAGTATTCGAAATAAGATGTTTAGAAATTCAGCCTCTTCTCACTCCTAGTCGAGGCAAATGCCTATTGTAGACATTAAAACCAAGAATTAGTTTTTTTATTAGTCTCATTATGATAATGATGTTGAATTATATGCATAACTTTAACTATGAATAAATTCAGGAACAGCATGAGACGCAAACTCCTCTCTAACCAAGGCCACTCAACTACCAAAATGTCTTCTTTGGAAATTAAAATTAATTTAATTCTGTCTTTAAATTAAATACTTTTACTATGTTTGAAAGAGAGATTTTTCCATAGGTAAAGCTCCATAAAACTATCTCACGCAAGAGTAGAATTAAAAAAGAGATTTTGCTTTTGAATATGACTACCAAGAACGAGAAATAGATGAAGTCAAGCTCAAAACACTAGTAGAAGAATCCGCTCTTACAAAGAGGGGAAATTAATTCACATCTAGACTCACAAATGTTCGTGATTTGAGAAATGACTTGTAAAAAGAAATAACGAAGGTAGTAAAATACTACAGATGCTTTTAGTTTAATTTAGGAGGAATAAGAGAAAGAGGCTATAAGCTAAGAGTTAAAAAACTTAGAAATCAGATTGCTGTAGTTAAACACTTCTCTCTCGGCCAATAAAGAACTTAGAGATAGCTTTAACAATCTTATTCAAAAGACCTAAAATGATTTCAATATGGGCCAATTTAAATTAAATAAGATAAAACTTAAAAAAGGATTTTACATTTATTTTAATCCTCAATTTAGAAAATATTTTTATCTAATTAAACATATAAAATATCATACTTATGAAATTATATATTATTTTTTTTGTGTAAAATAAACTTATATTTTTAAAGCAATAAACTTGAAACTAATTGTCAAATAGCTTCTGAAATAAAAAATAAAAAGTTCATATTCTTTACTCATTTTTATTCTGACATTTATGACTAAGAGATGACTCCCATAAATTTAATTATTTTTTGCCCATCATTCAACATCAGTTTCAATATAAATAGAGAGGCACTCTTAAACAGCATTTGCATTTTTAATACTATTGCATTTAAACTATAAAGGTTGTTAAAGATTATCCAAAGAAATTATATTATATAGATTAGAGTGTGAGAAATTAGATTTATCTAATCAAACTTTGCTACTTGTTATCTTAATTTATAAGTAATTAATTGTTAATATGCTAGATTTATGAGACATAAATATATATATATATTCAGCCACCAGATGTGTTGAGAGCAATAAATAGTAGTAAGTAATCAAACTCCTCTTCGTTTTCTGGTAACTCAGTTTCCTCAAATGAGGGCACTAAAATAAACAGGAAGAGCACATTCGAGAATAAGCATTTCAATGCTAAACTTAAGACTGCCATTTAATCTCCACGAGAAAGTCTATTACTTGAGCGAGATGACAAAATAAAAATCATCATAAAATAGAATTTTGTATTTTAGACTCGCCATTTTAATCGCCAGAGTAAAAGACAAAATAAGATCAATTACTTAATAGAAGTGAGAATCAATTTAGAATCAAAGCTATCAAATAGAGTATGCCCGAATAAGAACAAATTGAACAAATTGAAAATTTAGAGTCACCTCCTCACAATAAGTTCACAATACAGTCATTTTTTAAACGAGAGCATTTTAGTTAAATATGCTATAATTATGTATCAATCAATGATTTATGATAGCAAACGCAAAAATAAGTTCCTCAAAGCTAGCTATTAAGCTAAAATAGTATTTCAGATAGACTATATACTTAAAATATAAATCAAAATTAAATTAAAAAGGTCTATAGTTACATATCTCCATTTTGAGTAATTCAAGCATTATAAGCAATTTGTTTTTAATAAATAAATCTTCCAGAATATATAAAATGGCAATTTGAAAATTTATTTGGCTAATAGTTGCCTGATTAAAAGTTTAAAAAGGAAAACTTGAATAACTCAAATGATTATAACTCACCTCGCAAGCTCAGGAAAATAAGTATCTTAAACAGGATCTAGAGATAAAAAATAGAGACTGGTTCTGAAAAGGCCATGACCCCTGTAGCAGTCATGAAATAGAAATCTCAAAAGCTTTCTGCACATAGTGGAAGCTTCAGCGATCAGACCACCAATTTTACTCCCTTGAGAACATCAGCATGATCTCAGTTATAATTTTCTTTTAACTTAGTGATTATATAAGTAATGGGGGAAGCTTTTCACAAGCTGCTAAATAATTTACTCCAAACCATAAGAGAACATCCAGCCTAATCAAAATAAAGAGAAGTGAAATCATTCTCCACAGAGATTCACAGTCTTCTTTTATTTCTAGCTAAAGCAAGAATATCTGAGAAATATTTATTCAATTGGAGGCAAATTATTTAGATAAAGATTACAAAAATGGATTTCAATCTAAACGAAACAGTTTTTAATAATATTTTCCAAATATATTGTGTTAAATTTTTCAAAATGAAAATCTTAAACGCATTAATGATGTAAAATAAAATTATTTGATAAGGATTTTAAATTAATCTCGGAAATTTTTTATATTTTTGGACTTATAACCTCTATATTTTTAAGGTTTAAATCTGGCTTTATAAGGTAAAACATAAATTTGACTGAAAATCAACTTAAATACGATTATAAGGGTAGCATAAAAAGTCTATTTAAATTTTGATTTAATTAAACACTTTAAATTAAGCAGATTATTTTTTAACACAATAAAGAATATTGCGGCTTATAAGCTGATATTATAAAAATAAAATAGAGCTAAGTAATTTTAATCTGCTGTAGGTTGATTAGTTGTTTGTTTGAGGTTTCGGATAGGATATTTACTTTGTCAAAAATAGTAAAATATAAAATTAAATCCTAATAATTATCTATATCCTACAAGTTAAAAAAACTATACCGCAATTTATAATTGTATTTATTTACGCTTTTTCTTTATTCTAATTCATATTTATAAAGATATCGATTTATTATAATTTTGACTATATTGTTTTATGTCCTTTTCGTATTTTATTTATTTAGTTTTATTGTTTTATAATTTATCTTGAAATCTTAATAGGAGAGAAAGAATAAAAAGGTCGGGAGGTTTTGTAATTATTTTTCTTATTGCAATTTTCATAAAAATGGGATTTGATTTTAATCAAAAACTCTTTAATAAAATTCAAATTATTTACAAATTTTATTAATGCATTTTAAATGATTTAGTCCATATTATTTATTATAATTTAATTATAACAGAAATATTTTACACGAAATTTAAAAGTTAAAGAGTAAAAAAGCAGACAAATGAAAGACTAGAAAGAAAAAAGCATTAAAAGGTTGAATGCATTGCAAAGGAATGCAACAAATATTTTAATATTTTCATTTATAGTTAAGCACCTTCATTTATAATTATTTTATTTAGAAATAAATAAATAAATTTTAATCTAGAAGATATAGCAATTAATTGAAATATCCTTTATCTAAATTATAATCAAATATCCTTAAATTAAAATATCTTACAGATAGTGTAATTGTTATCATATTTCTAAAATTATATCTTAAAATTATTTAAAGTACTCATAATTTGAGTGTAGAAAAATAATTTAGAATGCAAAGACGATGAAGGTAGAAACTAATTTTAAGGTCAAGACTGAGGGTTTAAGAATGCTGTCTAGGAAATCTATTTAAAATATTATTTTTTTAACTTTCTAAAATATAAGCTTTAACTATGATTAAACATTGATTATATGTGAGGGATGAATTATTTTTTAAATGTAATTGCTATCATAGTTTTTTATTTTATAAATCTATTACGTCTGCTGTTCCAGACCTTAATTAAGCTTCTTTCTCCAATCAGTACTCTTCATAAAATTTTATTTTATCTTTCTAAATTTATCCTTTTTATTAATTTATGTAAAAAGCTATAAATATATCTAAATCATATTTATTTGAGAATGTTATTGACTCTGAAATTCAAACTCCAACTCTTTTGAGAGACCAACACTCAAGCAGTTATTTCAGTCCCCTCTAAGGAGATAACTAAACAAAAACGCATCCCCTCCCAAAAGTCAGAAAACAATCAGACACTCAAATTAAATAATCAATCTAGATTCTTTCACTTACTTATATTTCACTTATTCAAGCACATGATAAATAGATTAAATGTCTTCTATATTTTTAATATTTTTTGTTGACACTATAGATTCTAAGGCCGAAGTTAAGGGAAGAAAGTTTAGTGACTAGCTTAATCAAATTCAAGGTAATACGTTGAGATAAATTCGCATGAGCTCAACTCAGATGCTTAAATATCTCAATTTTTATGCCATTTGTTGATATCAGGAAAAAGAACTTAATTACGAAATATAACTTATATTAAATCTTTTACTTACAAATTTGCTTACAAATGGAACAGAGCTATTATATATATTAATCAGCTTAGATAAATATACTTCCTTATATAGGAAATAATTTTATACTCCTCAATATAATAATTGTATCTTATTTTTAAACCAGAATATAATTGAATTTAATAAATTTATGGATTATAATATTTTTTTAAGAACTATATGAACAACTTTAACTAAGAGCTGATTCTAGAGTAGCAAGAGTCTCAAACTCCACTCAATCCCAAAACAGTGAAGCAGACATTTTTCAAAAACACACTTACATAGTATTCAAATAATTTTTTATCATAATTATTTTTATACTTTTTTGTTACAGACCAAAAGAATGAAAGAAGCTAAAATACTTATTTTATAATAGGAGAGAAGACGTTGGTGGTGTTGAAGATTTGAAACTCAAAACTATTTTGAAAGACTCCATGCTCTGCAAATCATCTATAAGATTTTAAAATAATTTCTAGAATTTACAAAGTCTAAAAACTAACCTGCAAAATGAAATTGACAAGGAAGAATAGTTATCTTTTAAAATTAAATAATCATTTAATTAGCTTTATTTTAGTATTAAGAAAGTGAACGCAATAAAATTATAGAGCAATTAAGTTCGCTATAAGAGCATTTGGATAAGTTATAGAAGTCTTTAGGTGAAAACAAAAAACTGAAAGAGAGGTATAATACTCTCATATAGAGAACTGAAAACGACATTAACAAGTTAGTAAATGCTTCCATAACTACATCGTTTATGCTTGATGCATTTTGACAATTAAATAACTATAGTTTAATGAATTAGAAAGTCCTTGGTTTAATAGCTGCCTTGCGAACAAATTATATCTTTAAGCTTTTTGATTGACATAAAAACAATCACAAAATATTTCTTAATGAGCTATTCTTTAGTTTCAAAATTATTTCTACTCTTTCCAAAATAATTATCTTCGAGGATTTAAAATATTTTTCAAAGCAGAGTTGATCAATTTTTATTTAAATAACTTAATAAGAATATTTTTATGATGAAATTTCAACTTAGACATTAAAAGAAATTCCTAAATTTTTCTTCATAGAATGAATGACAGATTCATGATGATTTTCTTCTTTATGACTAAATTGCATTGAGAAGAGGGAAATAAATTATTCGCATTTTATCCCATAATTTATTTAAAAAAGCAACTTGAAATGTCAGACCTTAAAAGAAGCATATAATTTATTGAGAACAACTAAAATATAATAACAAGTAAAGAGTATTAAAATTATTATGAAAAGAGCCACGCATCACCGAACTTCTTCTCAAATTACTCAGCCTATTGCTTCTTCAGTTGTGCCTGAGATCAAATCTTCAGTTTTTTTTTATTTCAGCTAGCAACAAGGGCAACCAGAATTTTGATACTGCAAGTTAAAAAGCTCACAGGAGAATAATTGCTAGGATGTCAACTTAAGATGCCAACTATAATATTTGAGAATTGGATTTTGTCTTGACATTATATTTGTAGGTGCTGCCAGATTTACCGTCGCCTGGCCTAAATCGGACTCTAAAGCCCCAGTCCTCCCAATCTCTCAGCTCTTATCCAACTTTTAAAAACAGCCCTCGAGGATCATCGAGATTCAATCAAATATACACCTAAAACTTATATTTAAAGAGAAACAGTGGCAGAAGTGGAGACGATAAAGACATCTCCATTGCTAGCAAAGACCAAACTAAAAACGAGCCCCCTATAAAGAAAGTTAAAACTCTTATCAATAGGTCAAATCCCGCCTACCAAAAGTCTCATTCCAGCAAGATTAGTGAGACAGGGAGAAAAATCGAATAAAATAGCCACTCTTATGCAAGAAAGAAAAATTCAATATACAAATTATCAGTTTTATATTTTAACCAATTTAAATCCTATGAGCAGCTTCTTCTATGATAAAACTCAGTAAGATTTACAAGAATATTAAAGTCCAGCTCCGCATAAGGATCTCTAGTCTGCAGCTTTATTCTCATAAATTAAATTTTCCAAACAAATTTCATAGATCTATTAAATTCCATTAAAATAAAAATAATGCTTTCTTTCGAGGAGGTTAATAGCAATTGTAATAAGCTATGAGCCTGATTCCTACTGCATAATACTCAATGCGTGCTCAGGATGCAGATTACATATAGAAGATTGCAAATTCCACTCCTTTCAAAATATCCAGTCAAATAAAATGCAATGAGGCATAAACTAGCACATATAAACTCATGTTACAGCTTAATTTTTTGAGTGACAGGTTTTGCACAAACCTAAATGTCGCTCGGGAAGCAAGATAAAGCTTGCAAGATGAGATCCAAGTTGAAGATTATCAAATTAACTTATATATAATGATGATGATTATGATTTGAAGAGTATGAAAAGCAAAGCATAGAAGATGAGCTGAGTAAGCTCGCAAGCCGCTTAAGCGAGTTAAACTCGTAACTTGAGTAAGCTTACACTGTGAGGGATCAATACAACAAACTTATCAAGAGGACAGAAACAGATATTCACAGACTTGTCACTTCAACAGAGACTGCAAATAATCCATTATTATTTGGCAAATACTTTAGCAAATTTCATTCTTGAGTCAGAAATCAAAACCATAGAAAAGGGTGAGCACTCTTCAAAATAAAATGCAACCTCTAATCCAATTGCTCCATTCGATCCCGATTTATTTTAACCATTAGAGAAATTAAAGATTGGAAAAAGCAAAGCAATCAAAAAGATGCGTTAAAGATTAAAGCTGACTTCAAGTTAGAAACTACATTTAGTCAAGCTTAAGGTTCTATTTTCTCAACCTTCGATCACGTTTAGCAATGTGATATTTATTTCACTTTAAAATTATCTAAAGTTTATATTTAAAGAGCAATCCTCTCCAGGAAAGATTTTAAAAATAAGAAGCCGAAGGGGATCATTCTCAAACAATAAAGCTAAGAAAACGATTATAAGTGCTGTTTAAACCCCTAAGGAATTTTATTATGAGATATTATTTTTCACTTTAATAATCTTCTTGGATAGATGTCTCTAGCACCTCAGCAAGTAGTTAAATTAAATTTTATAAAGATAAATATAGATTAAAGCAAAGCAAAAAAACGACGAAGGATCTATGATGAGCTCTCAAATGACTAACTATGAAACACCAAATATCTATCCTAAACAAGATAATTAATCTATAGCTTATTTAATTTGAAGATGGAGGGCCTCCTACCAAAAATTTCTAATTTTAAGGAGTATTGTGAAATTTTCATTCTTTCATTAGCCAAATAATAGAATATGACCCAAATAATTTATTAAGGAGAGTGAAACTTAATTTTATTTAATCTCTTCAAATTGGATCCTGAAGTGAATTATTCTCTTTAAGTTTTTAATTCTATACAAATGCGTAGATTTTAAGTTTGATTTAATGTTCATCTTTGTATATTGAAATAGGCATAAAGAAAAATACTCATTATAAAAGTATTTATAAATTATTCTAACCTGATAATGAATTTAACAATATAGCATATCCTCTTCTCAGTAGCAATAATTTATTTTTAAAGCCAAAACCTGCAATTTTTATTCATGAGAAAAAACTTAGTTTTTATCTCATATTTATTTTTCCATTTTTGTAAAATATTATAAAAGCAACTCAGTTACTAATTCAGTCGAATTTTTAAAAAATCCAAACAGACTTGCCATATTTATATGATATATAAATCTCCCATGATGCAAATATAAGTTAACACAAAGGAAATAATCTGATTAGAGTTTTTTATGATGGACTTTACAATAAGTAAAAAAGTTCAAGTATTTGAAGTGTTTCTATTTCATATTGCATATCTATCAATAAGTTATCTCTTTAAGACTAAAAATTTAGAGTGCTAAACCCAATTCTTATAGTAAATATAGAATTTCAAATTAATCATTTGAATTTTATTCATTAAGTTATAAAATTAAAAATGCATTTTTTTAATTATTACGAATTAAGAAAATTATCCCAAGAAAAGTAAATGTTAAGTAATGTTTGTATATACAACTCAAATAATAAATAAGAACTTCAATACCAAAATCTGTTAATATTCATTTATATATAAATTGAGATTTTAAAATGCTAAATAGGTTTATTAATTATAAATTAAATAACTTAATTAGAATGTAGAGGCTTTAGCAAGTTTAAAAACGAGACTTGAATTTGCAAAGTTCAATTACATCGATAGAGGACGAGAGCATTCTTCCTCAGAGCCTGCAAACCTCTATCAAAAGGAAAACTGACCAGTTTACCTTCACCAATCACCTATCTAATAAAATTCAAACTGCCCATCAAGATTCAAATTCTCACCGGGGTAGACAGGCACTTTCGATTTTATATTATAATAAAAGTCTTATCTATAATGTGATGAGTTAGACTCCAGGTTCTTAAATCACCAGATAGTTTTTCAATAAGGGCTGGTAAGGCTAACCTTAGTTCAATGCAATATAATTTTACTTTTTATATATTAAATTTTTTCAAAAAAGGAGTCTAGTATAGGACTTACCCAAACGTTACCACTCCCATCTCCTGACGTCAAAAGAGGGAGATTTCATAAGCAGTCTCAGTAATCTATCAATCAAAGTAGCGCTAGCCATTTCTCGCGTGAAGATGATTCTAAAAGTTTTTTTTTATAATTACTAAATTCAAAAGTTAAGAGGACTTCGCTCAGGCGTCCTCATTTCGTCTTCGAAACAGTTTCCACCTCAGAAAAAGATAATAGCGAATTGGATCTCTCAATATTAAGAGTAGTAATATAGATAGTGTCTAGCCAACAACTCAAAATGAGCCCCAATAAGCTTTAAAATCAAACACCGAAAATCAACCCAAATAAAAAATAATGATTCATTATTCTTTCCATTCGATAAATGCAATGTCTTGAAATTTTAAGGGCCCTCGAAAATCTCATTTCTATTTGATCTATTTAATTCTATGTAATTTTTCTATTTATCTCAGAGGAATAGATACAAAAGATGGTTGAAGACTCAAAGCTAAACATTCATTCCACCATACTTTTGAGCAAGATGACTCAAGTTAAGGCTGCGAGAGTAGAGCTTAACACTTGCATTTCTAAAGAGGAAGATGAAAAAATGCAAATTGAAAGCCTTTTAAAAAATTAGGTTCCCGCTTAGTAGATATTAATTAATCGCTATCAAAAACCAAGGAATTAAAAAAGAAATACAATAACCTTGTAGAAAAAACAGAGGCAGATATAAATAGACTTGCAAGGAATACTTCAAAACATTAAAGACATAACTTATTTTTACTTCCATCGTCAATGAAATTAATTATAAAGAGGTGCTGTTTATTTTAGCTTAATTTTGGAGCACAATACTAAAATGCTTTTGCAAGACTTTAGCAAATAAAATGCTTCAAATGTGACAAAGAGTACGTAAAATTTGGAAGAAGCTTAATTTTAAAATAAGAGCGGCAAATTTTCCAAATTAGGAAGTCAAGTTACTCTCAGAAAAGAAGATATCAGGTTATTTTCTAGTCCATTAAAGCTTAAATTAAAAATCATTAAAGCATTGAAAATTTTATAGAGTCATTTTATTTTTGTTAAATATGAGGACTACTAGCTGTTAATGTGTCCTATATCATTTAAAAATAAGGAATTAAAAAAAGAAGCTCATGATTATCTATATTTGTAATGCATGCCATTTTAATTATAAAAAAGCTAAAAATAAACCTCAATAATAGAGCTAAACTCTTTAATTTCAGAATCTTTTTAAAATTAAAGACATATTAAATTATGAGTAATCTATTTTAAACTTTGTTAAAAAAAAAGTCTAATTATCAAGCAGTTTTTGTTTCAAAAGAAAAATTAAGAGGAAATTATAAACAATTTGATATAATTCTCTCAAAAATTAAAGATACTTAAATTAATTTAAAATTTATTGATGAAGAACTTATCTATTATAGAGTTAATAACAAAAGCTTAGAATTTATTTTAAATGAAATTATAGACTTTATTATTCGAAAAATATTAAATTTATTGTATTAAAGCGAGATAAAGAGGAAATGAGTTCGACAAATAAAAGCCTATCAAAGTCAAATCCTATTTTATTGTAATTTATTATGTAAAATAAAGTAAAGCTCTCTATAAAAGAGGCATGCTTCGAGCAGTTTAAAGAGTGAATCTTCTTATATCGAAACTCAAAATGTTGAAATTCCTTTGAGCAATATTCATTCCGCTGTGAGTCAGGATTAAGATTAGCAAGCTAGGGTAAATATTCAAGAATATACTCAAGTAGATGGGCTCATCAAATAGAACAAAGGCTTTAACTTTTCATCTAACTCAATCACAGACAAGAATCTTTTTTTATTAATTTACATATCATAAAAATCCCATAAAATAATCAAAGTGATCTGAATTTTGCTGAGCTAGAGTTTAATTTTAAATGGCTTTCCCACTAAAATACATTTATGCTCTAATAAGTTAATTAAAGATTATATAAATTCTAAAATATATACAAACAGCTTTCATCTTAAAATATAGTTCCTCATTAGAAAAAGGCATTTTAGTCAAGCTTTGGCGAGATTTTGAAAGTAATATTTTATTTTAAATTTTTTATTTTCCTTCTGGATTAAATAAAAGCCTATATTTTTCTTTTTAGATCTGTTTCGATATATTTATAATCCTTCGACTGCTATCTCTGTTAGAGTTATATTTTAGCGCATTATTATATATCATAAACTTGATTTGAGAGACATCAGCAATATGACTCATCAGTTTTAAAACTCAGAGGTGTCTAACCGCCATAATAGTGTAATTTTATCTCTGTTGAATAACGAACAGGGCGGGCAAGATCAGGATCCCTCCTGCCTCCATAGCAATTAGTCAATATCTCAAATCAATCTATCAAACTCTATCGCCAAGGACCCCAAGAGTCGCAAGAGCACTATTATACGTTCAGCCCCGATTTTTGACTACTGGCTAGGAAGCCAGCTTGTCCAGTAAGTAGCCACTGTTTTTCAGTCTTTTTACTGAACTTTAGAGAAGTGGCTTCAAAATCATCCATAATTGGCAGGTTCAAATTCATAAATTTCCCTACAATTGTGGGATTTAATAAAGTAAAATTACTTTTTTTTGGCATTTTTCTAGCAATACTCGACAAGGAGCGCTTAGAGTACCAAGTTTTAACACAGAAGGCAAGTGTTTCATCCTCGTTCGTCCAGGCTTTACAGAAGGAGACTGAAAAGTTTCTGAAAAATTGGGGCTGAACGGATAATATTAACTTATAGCGAAGATTTGATAACTATAACCAGAGAAGGCTAACTAAGATATTCGACTCAAGGAAACCAATCTAAGAGGAAGCCAATTCTCCCAGTCAAATTTAGACATCCACTATCTCAAAGACTAAAGACTCTTCTCCAAATAATACTCATATTATCTGAAGCTTATTAAAGCAACCATATCGAATTAAATTAAGCACTTTTCAAGCTTTCAGGTAATCAATCCTAATCATAGTTTAAATTTTAAGATATGAATTTAAGTATCCTGCACAAGCTATGATAGGTTTTCAATATTATTCATTAAAAAAGTAAGCATCTATATTAAATGCTTTTATTAGTTTTTCTTAGTAACTAATTCTTTCTAATTGATTCTTGAAGTTTTATAAATGTTAATTTTGAATACTGATCTGTCTGTAGTTAAAATTTCAATTACCAACTTACAATATTTAAACAATTAGGGTATAGTAGTAGTGCCCAATATTATATTTAGCCTCAATTCCTCAGATTAGATTGCGTGAATGTTCCCCAATACCCTTTAATTTTAGATTAAGAATCTAAATACGCTCTATATTACAAAAATAATTGATTCTCATTTAATTAAATTTTATCCTTTAATTCTAAGTAATTATTTCTGTGATATTATAGCTGAGAATTTAATATAAAATAGAATTAAATTAATTATTAAATTAGCATAGAATAAATTAGTGGCAGCTGAAGTATCTTAGATTTAAATAATTATAAGACAATTCGATTCGTCATGAAATTCTAAGAACTTTTTATTCTTACAAATTGGTGTGGGAGCGCTCAATACAGAGTTATACGCTACACAAGTTCAGATGAAAATGAAATGGAAGAAGATGAAGATTGCATGAGTCATATCTCTTGAATGAGAGGTGCTTTTGATATGGTTAAAGAAGAACTCATATTAATTTTTTTTATATAAAAAAAGCTGCAGATCAGGGGTGAATCAGTGATATCAACTGACACAAATTTGCAACTCTCCATTTATTATTTAATCAATCACTTTTAATTAAAATTGCTACTATATAATAAAAAATAATAAATATGTAGAAACTTATCATTGTTCTCGCAGCCTTACTCGGCAGCTTGTCCGTTGCACATGCTAACCTTGACCTAATCAACAGAATTGACGAAATTCACGAATACCACACCCAAAAAGCCATCAAGAGAGGCGTTCTCAAGAAGAGAGGTGGTGTTCTTGCTGACGAATACGGTATTTTCGCCTTCCTCCATATATTAAGTTCACAAAAATTGATAAATAATAAATTTAATTCCAGGGAGCCGTCTATGCTCTTCAGTTCCAACCAGGAGATTTAATGCACAAATAAAAAAGATTATTTTGATGAGTAATCAATTATTATATAGCATACTTTTTCAGCTTGTTATAAAAATTAATCAGGAAGTCTTAAGTCTTATCAGAATGTGTCTTTGGCCTCTTTTTAGTTGCATCTGATTTTTAAACGGTGAACAACTCTCAAACAAGTTGCCAGAACGAAGGTTCTTCTTTGGCGTCCTTGCTACTGTACGTGCAGAGTACCTCAAAGAGATCATTGAAGATGCACACAGGAAGAGATTCTAAGTAGAGGAGAACGACCCAAAGAAGCAAGGAATAGTTATCAGCGACGAATGGTTTGAGCAGCTTCAGAAGTATCCCTACTTCTCTAGTAAGTTTTAGAGTTTAACTGTGTAGAGAAACCTGGCACTGGCATCTACTTAATGAAGGAGAGAGCAAAGGTATTCAGAGCACGGAAGCAAAATACAAGCATCGAGGTGAGCAAGCGTCTATCACTATACAAACTTAGGGACGACGAGATGCACATAGATGCGTGAGCAGGTTCGAAGATGAGGAAGCTAGGTCCATCTGGCCCAACAGAAGAGAGAAAGGAACCTCTTAAGAATCCCTTCTTCCCAGATAAGCAAAAGTGACTTAAGTCATTAAGTTAAGCTTAAATACTTTTCCTAAATATTCACTCTACCTTATCTCGCACATAACTTTGTCTTCTCTTCTTCCACTCTCTTACAACTACTCACTATTAAATCCTCTGTATCGATAGCTTAATCATGCATCAAGTGATAGAGCAGCAGCTTCTTATAGTGTCCCTTAACTAAGTTCCAGCAGTAAAACTCAATGCCGTTGAACTCTGGCGAGTATGGAACATTAAAAACAGGAGTGATGTTCAACTCAGCGTATGCCTTCTTCGCTTCCTTGTCTTGTGTACGCTGAGGTTGTCAACGAGTAGAACGATCTCACCGTCTGTGATCTTCTCTCTGAGCTTCTTAAGGAACGCAACATACTGCTCTCGCTTGATAGAGCGAGGATGAAGGACATAAGCTTCTAAGCCTGAGTCTTCGCTGATTCCTGCAAGTAACGCACTTGTAGTTATATTTACTTTCTACTCGTAAACTTCTATGTTATCGTGCTTCTTGTACCAACTCTTCTTCATGAAGGTGTTGTGTGTGAACACAGCTTCGTCAGCACATACAAACTTCACGCTATCCCTCTCACACCTGAGCAGCTAGTCGTAAATATATTTCAGATTATTATAATAAAATGGCTTAGTGAAGTCTATAACGCGCTTCACTCGATTCACAGTTTTGTACGTTATGCCATTTCAACGATAGATGTTTGCTGCAGTCTACGGAGAGATCTTGAGATAAGGAAACTATCTATGGAAGATCTTCGCGCGCTACTCCAAACTGAAGTGCGCTTAGTGGCGAAGAGTTTGAGGATCAATCAAATAATTGATGTGCACATCTTGAAACTTAGAAGTGCGATGAGGAACAGCTGCAACTCCTAACTTTCTCATCTGCAAAGCAACTTTCAAATGCGAGAGTATAGTGCGCGCTGGCACTCTCAACATTTTTGCGATGGAGTTGATGTTGAGAACTGGCTATTACTACTGATAAGGGTGACTACATCCATACCTTAGAGTCAAAATGAAACTGAGATAGGATGGATCATGTAGTTATTTTTGAGTAATTTCGCGTTTGACTCGCATGATTATAAGTATTAATAAAGAAATTAATTATATGAAAATTGCTTAAAATTATTCAGGTTTAATTGTCCTAAATAGAATTATTTTAATGAGTCGAGACCTTATGCTCATCTGCTATGAACACAGCTCTCCTGTCCACTGAGTCCTTTACCAATTCTCTCACTACCATCTACAACCCAACTGTGTGGGCTAACTCTCTTCAAGATATCCAAAATGCTCAGGATTCTATCTCTGCAGTTTTAGAATTTTAATAAAATCAAAATTGAAGTTTCAACCTACTGTAGCTTGAACACTTCTATTATTTTAATTTTTGTAAAAATATTTGATTCGCATTTGATTTCTAAATAAAAACTCTTAATTTTATCTAAATAATGTTTTTTTTTTTATATGCATTTTTTACTCTAAAATGCGAATTTCTATTATTGATAATTCTTATAGATTATTGTTTTTAGTCTTATAAAATTTCCTTTCAAGCTTAAAAAATGATTCTCAAATTTATATTTTGTTAATATTATCAAATCATAATGAAAATGAATTTCAACATAAAATTAGATTTGATCACCAAAAACAAATAATTTTGCAAATTTTATATAAATAGTGCTTTTGATAAGTAGGAATTTGTATAGTGAATGCTTTTATATTTTGACACTCTGATCGACAGCATCACCACCGCAATTGGAGAAGGTGCTTCAACCTATATGTCATATTTTTTGTAACCTTGGCAGCTAGAGTTGGAACTGGCTTTGTGACCAACGAGGTTCCTGACCTTTACTTCTAGTATGTCAACGCTTCAGTAAATATATTGCTTTTTGAAAATTGAAACGCCAGCAATGATTACATCAGAGGCAAAGCCCTTGGAAGACTCATTACCATCTTCACTAACTGGGTTATCCGATGAACAACCGAGCTCTCAAGGAGCAACAAAACTCCTCAGCTATTTTTCTTTAAATGAGAAATCTTCTTGCTATATTTAGCATTATACGCACAAAAAAGGTATTTAATTAACTTTTTTAATCAAAGAGAGGAAATAATTTTAAAGAAAAGATAACAAAAAATAATATTTTAATGACTATGATGAATTTTAAGATTTATACGAATCCATTCTAGGGATTGATAGCTTAGAAGAAACAATAAATTATTTCATAAAGTTAAGAAAATTAAACCACTTTTTAAATTTGAAAATACTTATCCATAAATATTCAGATTTCTTAGAAACAAAAGTAATGCTGCTTAATCTTGAAAAATTAAGCTGAAATATAAATGAAAATTCTGCAAATAAAAATATCATGCCATTTAATTTATGCCCACCTCTCCTTTTATTTAATTATATTAATATTATCCATTCAGCCCCAATTTTTCAAAATCTTTTGAGTTTGCTTCTGTAAAGCCTGGACGATCGAGGAGGAAGCTCTTGTCATCTGTGTTTAAACTTGGTACTGTAATCGCTCCTTGTCGGCCGAGTATTGCTACAAAAATTTGAAAATGGTAATTTTACTTTATAAAAACCCACAATTATAGGGAAAGTTCTCGATAAAATGCAAATCATGGATGTATTTGAAGCCATTTCTCTAAAGTTCAGCAAAAAGACTAAAAACAGTGTCTACTTACTGGAAAAGCTGGCTTCCTAGTCATTAGTAAAAAATCGGGGCTGAACGGATAATAATTTAAAGATAAAACTATTTATCTAATAATTTAATTAACAATGCCTCTATATAATTCTCTAAACATTAAATTAATCAGACTTGCTCTCTTCTCTCGCTAGACGAGCATTCTTCAGATATAATTGTACTAAAATAAATCTTCCTATCGCTTCTTCAAAACCCTAATTATTATTACACCCAAACTTCTTTTCTTTTCCATTCTAGAGTAGCTCATTTATTAAATTTACTTCGATTTATCAAAAATGAATATCTCCCCCAATTAAGCACATTTAAATTAAAAGAGTTATTTTATGCCAACACAAAATATATAAATAATATCTCAAAAAATAAAGTTAAAAAATCAAAGATCGTTATTGTAAATTGTATCAAGCCATCCAACCCTTGTCAACGAGAACTTATTCGTTCTTTATATTAAATATGTTAAAGCAGCTTTATCTCTTTTAATAATACATTTAGATCCTTGAGGTCGCAGAAGAATAACCCAGCGAATAATATTTCAAATTTGAAAATTAAAATAAGTTTCCTTTGTTTTTCATGACATGAGTGCCTATTACTACGATAGTGAGTTTAATCAATTTATATTTTCTACAAATTTTTGACTTCTTACTGTAAACTAATCTTTTATTTCTCTCTCCTCTTTGGTGATCTTGTAAGTGGAAAGAGTTTACGTTTGCATGAAGTCGCATATGTTTGTGCTGAAATGCGCTAACTTTTCTTTTGCCACTTTACTTTTAAGTGTTATCCTCACGAATGTATCTGTTCTAAAATTAGTTGAGTTGTAACTCATTTTCCTCAAAGCTAGATTTAGAAATCCAGAAGGAGAATCACTCTTATCAAAATATACTCACATAGATTTAGTCTGCAATATATTTCAAAATATGTCCAAGGCTAAAGTAGCTAAATTTGCGCACTGTATAAACGAGTTCAGAATTGAAGGCTCTGTACTTGACAGTTTCTAATCAATTTTATGGAAAAGTTCAAATAAGGAGATTGAATTAAATAAAAAATTATTCTATAGATTGGTAGACCTCAACACTAGAGTAGACATTATCCACCCCAGATTTTTAAATACCTAATAAGGTTATGTCCTTAGATAATGTGCTATTTAAGAGCTTGTTTCTGAAAGCACTCAACTCGTTTATCCTGTTTTGTTACACCACAAGAGAAACAAATTCCAATAATTCCTTAAGAAATATATATGTGATACTATATTTTGTGATGACGAGTGAAGAATGAGTTGAAATATTGAAGAGATATGAACGCTTTGCTGATTGAGCTATTTCCCAAAGGACTGGTGGATGATGAGATGTCACTTGCACTCATCATTATATAGATGGGTTAAGAACCTTTAAGTAGCTCAACAGCTATCAATTTTTGCATTTACTTACAAAATGAAAATATGATTGTCATTCATTAAATGATTGATTTTATAACTTGGACAACAAGTAAGCCTGCATCCCTTAAAGTCCTAGCCCCCTTTTGTGGCACTAGCAGTTTCAAGGTTATATCAGCTGACCTCTATAGTGGCGGTTAAGTTGAATCTTCCTTTTGCTTACCATTTGATTCTAGGTCCTAACTCTACTAAGAAATATAAGTATAGTTATTTATTATAAGAAGCTCAGACAGATTGAATAATAATAAGATCATAACATTTAATTTAGCAGAGGCATTTCAATAGATCCCATAAGTTGATGCGATTGCAGGTCTTCGTAGTCTAGTACCTCAAATTTGATGTACTTTTGAGGCTAGTTGGTATCTTCTAGAAAATCATCCTATAGAATTCTTGATGCAAACAAGTATATTTGTTACCTCATAGTGGAGTAGAGTGAACTTCTCATTCCAGACAGGCGAAAGTGTATTACTGATAAAGCTTGTACTGAATTCTTCTCTCTCAGAGTTTAGATTGCTGCTTCCTAAAGCTTCTTATCCTCCTTCTTTGGCCTTATTGAAAATGGTCACTTTTACGAAGGGATATATATCTATAATGATTTTCTAACTAAATTAAACTAATTTAGTGATACACTTAATTATACTTTTATTTAAAGATCCGACTTTGTTACTTTTTCTAAATTTCTCAGCTTGGAGGCATTTCGAATTGTTAAAATGAGGATCCGTCTTGTGCTAAATTATAGATAGATTTAAAAAATTATCATCTAATAAAAGTATTCAGTTTGTAAGTGCTAACAGTTTTAGATCTCTTAACTATTTTTTGACTGGCCCCAAGCATCTCTAAGTTATCATTTACTCTTAAGACTGTGCTCTTCCTCTCATTGTTCTAATTATGTGCTGCATCCATATTTATATCGAATTCTAAAATATTTAAAACAAGGCAAAGATTGATAACTCTTTAATTTATATTTTAGAAAGATAAGTTACAATTTGAGCCGCCAGTTCCCTTTTGATATGCGATTGAGGGTAGGTTCTATCTACTATCATGAAGCTAGAATGAATCCTCTGGGGTCTAATTCTCAAGAGCATTTTCTCTTTTAATTTAAACTTAAAAATTAAAAAAATATCTCGATCTGCTCCAATGGGGGAGTCTGCTAAGGAGAACCTAGAATTATTGAGTCCTCCTTCTCCGAAACTCTGATCTAAATACTTTAATAAATTACTTATTTATGATCAGGTGAAGTGAAACCAGTAGGGAACTTGACCTTGTCCTCTCCATTATTTTAATTTAACTGAAAAATGTTATTTCTAGGTCTATTAAAGAGAGGTTTCTTTGCCATTTCAGAATGGTTAATTGGAGCGTTAGAGAAATTGGATTTATTAAAATTGAATGATTGAAATCCTTAAAGTCAACTGAAGGACTCTCTTGAAATGACTGGTTGCCCTCTCTGAAACTAGGCTCTTAAAAGTTGTCTTATAAATATATGTGAACGAATTAAGTGTATTTATTTAAGTTTTTGGAAGCACTATCTTGCCCTCCATAATTATCATCATCCTTATCTCCAAAAGACATAGTCCCTCTCTCTTGAAAATTTCTTTTAGGATCTTTCTAAGACTCACCAGTTTGCTTTTGAGCACCTATATTAA
This sequence comes from Tetmemena sp. SeJ-2015, assembly GCA_027382625.1. Lineage (NCBI taxonomy): Eukaryota > Ciliophora > Spirotrichea > Sporadotrichida > Oxytrichidae > Tetmemena > Tetmemena sp. SeJ-2015. The sequence continues at coordinate 39,075 of JAJKFJ010022670.1, read as the reverse complement.
AGTTTAAGAGCTTGACAGTAGCTTTGCGTTTTATCCTACCTGCTTTCAGATTTGAATCTTAGGCAACACCACTGCTTCTTTTCATACTTAATTAAATTTAAATCTAAATCCAAATAATATAAACTTCAATCAATCACTCTCCTATATTTCGAATGATGTACTTATTTTATTCGAATATTTTAAATCTCCTATTCCCTATTTAATAAACTTATATCATGCACTAATTTGAGGGAAGCGATGGAGGATAAAAAATTTGTATTAAAATTGTAATTTAATTGTTAGAAAGAGTAGCGATTGGTTAGCTAATTTAACCGCTGGTTGTCCTTTGGAGGGGAGTAATCATTTAATTTATAAATAAAAGTTAATTAAGTTTAACAACAATTTGCCAACAAAGCAAAATTACACTAACTCTCCTCCTTATTATATTTCTTAAGAGAGATCTCACCAATAACAATATTTGTACTTGAAGCTAATTTGAATAGTCCACAGTTTCAAAATCCATAACCAAGCTCTAAAATCCAAATCCCAAAATAATTTGCCAACATTAGAATCAAACTAACAGTAATGTGTAATAATTAAAGAGTTTATTATTTGTTAACAGTATCGATAAATCTAAATGTTCTTTACAAACGCCCAAAACAACTTTTAGTAAAACTTTTAATCGCAACCTCTTTCTCTTGCATAAAATCAACCCGAAGCGAAAGCCATGGCTTATTCTTCCTCCTAAATCATGATTTATAAATTTATAGTCTTACTTAGTCTTATTAAAAATGACCTAGGGCAACTTTACTGTTCCCTCCCTCTACTCTTAAACGACACAAGCCTCCGGCCCTGATTCTTTGAGTCAGATATCATCCTCAGTTATGTTTAGCTAGCATTCCAATCACCAAAGTAAGTTTCTTTCAACTGATACAATACAAAACTTGTCATAAGTTTATTCTCATATTAAAGAAGAAGCTCATATTCATTCATTATAATCAATAGGTTAAAATCACAAGAGAGAACTGCATTGTTCAAGCTAATAGATGTTAGACTCGAAGATAATGTTATCCACATATGGCGCATTTGCAGGTAAGATGCTTAAACATCTTTTTGCAATTAATCACTCATTCACTTTCTCAATTATTTTTCAATCATAAAAATTTAGGTTCAATGTAGAGTTAGAGTTTTACTAACCTCACTGCAACTTTTGCTAATCTCAAGAATAAATCCTCAGAAAGCAAGGACAAAGCAATGCGATCGTCATCTTCTCTCAAAGAAAATAAAATGCCTTTTTCAAATAGCGAAACAAACCAAAACTAACATGTAATGATGAATCTGAAGCTAAACACACCTTTATCCTAACTAGGAAACATTGGTAATCAAATTTTGAAACAAGGCTAGGAGTAAGCAAGTGATTAAGGAAAGTTTGCACCAAAATATCGCAAAGTTATTGAAGAATTCAGCTAAAATCAGCCTAAACTCCTTATCTCAATGAGGAAAATAAAAGATCTCGACAGATTAGACAGCTAGAGGCTAAATAGATATATAGGCAGTAAAATCGCCAGAAATGGGAAGAGCAAACGCACTCTTCAGCTTATGTATCACCAGCTACCCAGAAAATACTTAAAGAAAAGTTTCCAGAGAGTTTTAAGAAGAGAGAACCAAAAATTGTTAAAGATAAATGAGGCTAATGTTAAAGAGATAACTTAAGATTAGAAAATTTCATCTTCTCTTAAAGATGATAAAGAAGTTGAAAAACAAAGGGATAAGGTGAGTAAAAGTGTCTTTAGTACTTGTTCATATTTTTAAATATGAAATACTTCTAAGAGATGCTCTCTTTTGCCCTTACAACCTTTCAGCAACTCAAATTATCAAGATCAGAGTTAGTCAAAAGAAGAAGCTTCTAAAACCCAAAGCAATTAGCAAAAGCTTCCCCAGATTAAGTCTAAAGCTATTGCCAAGAAGATGAAACTAACAACTCTGGTACCAAAAATCTTTAATAAAGATTTGGAGAAGATTCGAAGAGCAAGGTAGCTTCAAACATATGGATCGAGTTTCTTTCAGTACGAATCTGTATCAAGCAAATTAGACTTTGAGAGTTCATTAACTCTGAAATAATAATCAACATCACTTAAAGAATCAAGAGATAAGTACTTTCTCTGTCAAGAACAAGATTTAGTTTCAGAGCTCAAGACCTATTTAAGGAATGCTGTCAGTACAGATGATGATAAAAGTAGTTGCTATTCAAATTTTTCAGAATCATCTCATCAGACTAATATAAGTTGCAATCAAATAGAACAAGATCAAAAAGAAATTCTACTCAGGAAGTTTGAGGACTAGTACTTAAAGCATAATTAGGCTATTAAAAGTATCCCTGAAGGATAGTAGGCCCCTATCTAAATCTAGTAATAACAACAACCTGGGCTTAATTAAGGTCAACTCTTGAGTTTTTTGCAAACCAATGACCATTAGCAGCAATTGGATTTCACCTAGAGAGTTATGATAGGCTCACCTTCTGAATTAGATGAAGATGCTTTAGATGAAGATGAAGAGTGTGATTTTGAAGGTGATGATTTTGAGAGGTGAATGTCTTCTACCAATAAGATAGCAAAATTCTTTTAGTAAAATCAAGGTAGCTCTTTGAGCTATATCGATGACTTGAGCTCTTAGTATTCTTGCACTCAGTTTTCAAATCAAAGTCTGATCCGTCCATTTCCTCACCTATCAAGTGGAAGCTAAGCTCATAAATACTGCAGTATATTCAATAATGGCCCTTTGAACACTCTAGAGTCAAATAGTTACAACGATTAAGCATTTGAAAGCTATGAAGAGCAAAGTCAAAGTGAAGAAGCAGAAATGAGTTAGGATTATGACGATGATGAAGAGAGCAACTAATGAATAGGTGATTAAGAGAGTTGAATATGATAAAGATAAATAATTAACAATCCCTGAAAATAAGCAAAAGAGAAATTCTGACATGGTTAGTTTGAACTTATGATAATTTGAGAATGATGGTAAAACTTAAAATTGATAATTTGTCTAAAAATTAAAGCTAATATCAAATACTGTTATTATTCAAAAGTAACATTTACATCTTCTAATTCCTTGATCAATTAAAATTTCCTATTTTCCCTAGAAGAAGGTTTGTATGTAGAGCCTCTAGCTCATCGTAATTTTTGACATTGTCTGCTTTTATGTTTTGTAGCTGTTCAAATAATCTCTTTGTTTATCTCTCCCTGAATATCCTTGAATACTAAACACTACCAGAATCTTTAAAATATTCACAAATAGCAAAGATTTGAATCTGTAGTTTGTCCCTATTGCTGATCGTTCTAGTTGCCTGTTTACAAATGACTTTAAAGCCATCTTGTAATTATCATGTGAGTTGAGACCATACTTCTCTGTAAGCTGTTGGTCACTTTGCTTTAACTGTGAGCCAATGTTTTATGACAAGTAACTAAGTTTAGAAGTAATTAAGTAATAAACTAAGATAGTGAAGGGATGAACTCTGTAAGGTAGGATTTGATGCTACACTTTCGATTTAAAGCTGGTTATTTTAAAGCGTGTTAAGTTGCAAGGGTTACTAGCTTGCATGTTGATACATATTGTATGAAGAGTTTTGAAAGGGGTTCGAGCTTTGCTGTAGATTTTGGACTTATAAAGGATGCTGATTCCTCATTACGTTCTAAGAGAACTAAGAGGAGGATCCGTCAAGTATGAAGTTTTAAGGGTTACCGTTCAGATCATTCCCAGCATGATATCTTTAATGATAAAAGGCAATTAATTTTAAATGAGGGTGAGGATTAGAAGCTGTAAGATAGGATTGCTAGAGCTCACTTTATCCCATTAAGAGAAGATGAGAACTTGAGTTGATTAAACTGGGAGCTGGTTGGATTATTTAGAGAGTAAGGCTAGAGTGAGCTTCCTTGTAGATGGTTGCTGTTCCCATTCTGCTGATGAATAGAAGACAGATTACTTCCATTTATATTCAGCTCGTCAAAGTGTCTCATTTAAGATTGCTTCATCATTAAGTTGCTGGTAGTAAGTTCTGATGACTTCAAATCAGACGGTGCAATTGGTGTAAAGTTTTCCTTTCCAAGGATCCTGCTCTAACAGTCTTAAAATTATGTTTAGAGTGATTTTTCCATTAAATAATTTTAAGTCAAGACAAAGGACTGCTTTATACGAGGAGATTTTTTCAGTATCCTTATTTGAGACAACCTTCGTACTTTATTCTACTTCACTCTCTAGTTTAGGAGTCTAGACTTCTTGTTGATCCTAACCTTGCTTGTCAAAGTAATTCAGATCTTTAGTTTCAATCTGACTTAAGCAAGAAAAAAGGATTATATAGAAATTAATGTAAGCCACTTAGAGGTCTTTGATGAGCGTGAGTCATTAATTCAAAAAGAATCTTAAATCTAAATGGTATTTTCTAGTCAAAATAGGTGCTTGGCAACATTAGCATTTCTAACTTGTTTGACTAAGATTTGATATCTCTCTTCTTGTGAACGGATAAGGGCTTACAGTTCTAGATTGGAATTAATTTTAGTGAGGAGTATTCATTTGAGAGTTTATGTAGGAGGAACTCTGGCCATCTGAGAAAGCATTATTACCTCCTTGCCCTCCAAATCCATTGGATTAGCTCTGATTACCATAGTAGTTGAAATAAGCTCCTCCTCCTCCTATCTGATTATAACTCATATCAGAAAGTCTGTTTTGATATTCTAGCTGGCCATGATTGCCATAGGCTGAAGCACCTCCCCTTTCAACTTGATTAAGAGTGACAAATTAATCATCTACTATCCTAATCATTTCATTACCACCTGCTCCGTTATTCATCCCACTTCTCTGATGATAGTTTGAGTTTAATTGATCTGAAGTTTTGTTTCTGCCATCATGAACTAGCTAGCTCAACCCTAAACTTCCTCTCAACTAACTTTGGTCTAATCCATATCTGTTCTCTGTTGATTAATCTCTGTTTCTTTGGCCGAGATTATGATCATTGTCATCCATCAGAGCATTCCTGCCTAGTTTTAGATCACTCTCATGCACCTCTCTCGAGCCAGATATAGTCATAGTCTGCTTCTAATCGCTATATACAAATAATACAAGCTAGATAGTCGAACGTTCTATCTTCCAGTTCCTAGGTCATCAATACTGAGCAAATACTTTTAAACAATAAAAGTGAATTTTTGCCTGATTTTATTTAAATTGATAATTCATAATTATCTGAAAATAGGAATGTAAACTTCACTAAAAATAATTAGGTTTAATAAAATATTTTTTGCATTTCATTTTGCTATGAAATGACACGAGAATAAGAACTAAAAATGGCTTCTTAATTGAATTAAAAATAGAATTTGAGGGATAATGTTGAAATCTTCTCCATATCTTCCTGAGGTTCCGATTCTTCCTTCAGCACCTCCCATTAGTTCATCACTAACTTATAAGGAGGAGAGCAGTTATTGCTGCTAAGTGCTAGAACGAGGATCCTTAATAGTAGCTTATCCTAACTCTTCAAGTAATTCATCATCTCTCATCTAATATAAATGGGGATATACTTTTGTATCTGCAATATATTTTTTATTTAATCTTAAGATTTCAATATACTTTTTTTATTTACAGTCTTCTCTAACAAGATCAAGATGAAAAATAAAAGTTATATTGTTAATCAAACCTAAATTATAATTTTGTCTTCATTTTAATTAATTGCATCATTCTAAGATTTATATTTGATTGAGTTTAGACTGATTAAAAAATAAGCAGATTATTCCTAAATGAATCTGATAAGTAGTAGTATCTACAAAGTTTTAAAAATTAACAAATCTTTCCAAATCTTCCTTGAATCTGCTGAGTAGAATTTTTCTAGGGTGTGGTAGTTCCCATGAACTTAAGGAAATTTTCATTGTTTGAGCCACCGGTCACGTTAAAGTTCGGCAAGGGCTACTGACTATGGCCTCCCAGCCCCCCTCCAATTGCAGAAGTGTTTCTCAACGCATGCGACCCAAGAGTTCCACTATGTTCTTCATTTAAATAAAGAAATAACGATCTTTCGAATCAAGGGCCGGGAATCCCTTGAGTTACATGAGTAGGCTGCGAGTACCATCATCTATGCTACTCTTGTTATCGATGTAAGCTCCCCTGCCACCTATTGGGAAAGCAGCCCCTGTCCCTGTCAAATTTAACTCAGCACTCATGCCAATTGCACTTGCGCCAATTATAGAGCCTCCTCCATCAATCAGTCTTCGAACTGGAATGGGGCTTTAGTCAGTGATGGTTTTGTTGAATGACATGTCTTCTTCCTTGCTCTCTTCAAGAATTGCAACTGGGTTTTGATACTTTTTAACTTGATACTGCTCCAGACGAATTTAATCTGCCATTTACTAGTATCCTCTTGCAGAGTTTGACTGCTCAATAGATTATGAATATACATTTTAGATATCATATCTATTTATATAATATGTTAAGATGATCTGAGTGAGTGATGTCCAAACTATAATTCCATTTATCAAAATTAGCAAAAATAATTATAAAGAAAGCAAGCTATAGAAACATACCTCGCTACTTGCACTGTAGGATATAGACTCGAAATAATTATTCTTGCCTCCTCCTCCTAAAGTTGGGACATTGATTATTTGAGTCCCATGATAGTTCTGATTCATGTTGCCTGCTGGATTCTCCTCTCTATAATCTTTGGCTATGCTACTTGTGACACTTATTTAAAAAGACAGACTGATTTAAACTTGCAGCTATATGCCTATTGCCATTGAAGGAGGGGCCTCCTCCATTTTAAAGACTAGAACTAATTCCTACCCCTGCAAAATTAGATGGATTAAAGGATTCCTTGGATCTTGCAAGAAAGTTTGGTGAGCTAGTATAGCGAGAGTCATTGGAGGAGAGAGTCTCCAAATGGAAAGGCTAATTAAAACCACAGTTTATTAGGCAAGGATGATCCTGCTGTCCAATTATTCTAAAGAATATTGATTTAAAGAAAAGCACTTACATGAGGAAGGCTCTTGAGATGGATTCTTCAGCTAAGGCACGAATGGCTAGTTAGATGGAGCTTAGTTTCTTGTCTTTGGAGGAGACTGTGCATAGTAAATTTCACTATATGATTGGATAAGGAAATAAAGGTTACTTGACTGGATTAGCAGATATTTCTCTAGATGCGTTAAGAGATCCATTCCTTTGAGTGCCACCTTTCATCGATAAAATGTTGTTGTAGTTGCCTGCGTTTCCCTTCATCTATACTCGACTCAAGCTACCAGAATTAATCTAATAGAATTAACTTAATCATTGCTTAAACCAGACTTTGTCATTTCAGCTTAAGAATTATTGGCTCTATTAGCTTAAGCATTATTGGATTAGTGTGAATATGGATTGTTGAGTTGTTGAGCTGTCCCTTAATTATTGGAGTTATTACCATAAGCTGCCTCTTAGTTTGCGTCTATCTCATTAAGATGTTTCAATCTCTTCATTTTAAGTAGCTAGTTTCTTATTTGTATTTTGCTGTTTGTAATATTTAAATTTAAAAGTATAATCATCAATAAATTGGCAGTAGGAGCATTTTTGATTAATCTGAAGTCTCTGTTATTAATTTTATGTCTCCTTGAATTGATGAAAGCTTTAATCAAATCCATGTATTAATTTAAAGGTCTTTAACCCTACTTGAGATTTTATAATTTAAGCTTAACTAAAAGCATCTCAAAGTCTATAAGACAAGTGTATATTAATAAATATGAGTGAACATGACAAAAAAACTATTCAGATGCTCCCCCTCAACCAAGATCAGTAGCATCTCCTCCTCCCGGAAACATTGCAACCTAAGAATGTTGAACCTTGCAACAAATAAGCTTATGCTAATAGAGTAAAAGTTTATTTAAAGCAAGAAGGCCCTGGAACTTCCGCACTCTAAATCATTTTAAATGATCACATCATGACTCAAACATTAAAATAATTTGAGATAACAACTTTATGACTAAGTTGCACTCATCAGGTGATTTGAAGGATTTTACATTGATTAAATATCAATAAATGTTATTTGTTGTTAATTGAAGTGCCTGCAGCAATCATGTAACATACTAAAACCGCAAGTTAAACTTATACGCATTTCATTTTATTTATAGCTATTTATTGGTATGGATTATGCAGGATATAGATAGTTAGAGTGAGGAAGGGCCTAAGGAGCAGCAGGATGCCGCCTCCAATCCTAACATTCCTTAAATCATCTAAAGCAAAATTACTGAAAGTCAGCATTTCTAACTTATTTTGCCATTATAAGCATTTGAACGATCAAGATAAAAGCGAGGCTGTTCCTGATTATAGAATTGTACAGTATAAGCTAGAAATGAAAGTCAAAAGTGGATTTAATCCAGAGGATATTGAAAAAATCTAACTCTTTCCAACTTTAGTCCATGATAACTCAAAGAACCTATAAGATTCTTAGCTTTATTTTTAATATTCTAGCATTGAGAAGATTGAGTAAGAAAATCCTATGGCTTTCTTTTCAATAAATTTTAAATATTTTTCTCTGACTGCAAAGAGAAAGCTTATAATATTTTAGCATTAAAAGCATAGGCTGAGGGATCAAGCCTTACTGACAAAAAATTTCAAAAAATGCTCGCAGCTCGAACCTCACCAAATAAGTTATTAATTTAGCCAAGTAGTGAAGACAATTCAGCTGCTGTGAATACAATGAGTATAAGAAATGGGATTTTAATTTTTGAGTCCTATGAATCAAGATACTTTCCTAGATTAGTCAATCAACCAGCTACATTTCACAAGTATAAATCCGCCTAAGGGCAAATCTACCCATTCAAAGTCCTAATTCTCTAAGATTTATTATAAAATATTTAAGAGATTATTTATTCAATTTATCATATAAAAGGCTAAAAGTTAATTTATTTATATGATAGATATATTTGAACAATTTAGTTTTATTTAAGGTTGCGGAAAGTGGACAGAGGGCAAATAATTAAAACGACACTCACAATATTGAGCCTAGCAAGAACAAGCCAAGAAGCAAGAGGAAAAAGGTTTCACTCCCATCAGTCACAAAGATAGAAGAAGTCATCAATATAAGCAAGCAAAGTGTTATTGAACACATCCTCACCAAGAAAAGAGATTCAAAACAGCAAGATAAGCAGACTACTAGGCTCAAACTTTCTGATCAACCTAAAAATATACTATGTATTATTCATAAATAAATAAGAGTCTTGCCACTGATAGAAATCAAAAGAATGATAAACTTCAATATTTTTTTATCTTTACAGCTTCCACTTTAATATTATTGTTGTTTTAAACTTGAGGAAATGAACTTTCCCTTGTACAAATAAAGCGTTGGAGAGTTGATGAAGCCAGAGTCTATGATAATGGATGAAAGGAAAGAACGACAAATGAGTTTTATGGATGTTCCAACTAGCTAAGAACTGGTAAATTCTAATTTCAATGCTCCAAATTTTAATCAAGATCAACTGCTCAACAATCTTCAATAGCAGATCGACCTTAATTAGTATCTTCAACAATAACTCACAAAAGATATTATATTGTTAGCTAAATTGTTATAACTTTTGATGTAAGATAACTCTAATGGATAAAAATTAATAATGAATCCATAATAAGATGAAAAAATGAAGGAATAAATGGGGCTAGGTCACACCAATCTATATCAAAATATAGCCAATGATCAAAGTCAACCAGAAATGATGAATCCTTTTTAGCCACCCTTACATCAGCCTTATCTGTAGCATTTATTTTTGTTTAATTTGTATTTTAATGATTTGTAGCAACATGGAATGAATCCATTTTAAACCTTCAATTCTGAGAAGAGTTATAGTAAATTATTCTTAAGTAATTTTTTAGGATAAAAAAACCAAAGAATTTCTTTTACCTACTTATCGGTTAAAATAAAAAGAAATTATCTTTATTTTCTCTATTATCGCTTGCATCTTAGTTTTAATTCTTGATTAAAACTAATTAATTTTAGTAGCGTATAAATTTTAAGTTTTTTCTTCTTAGGAAATATATAATTTCTATAACTTCTAAATAGATTCTTCTGGTTTATATAAAATACTTTTTCTCTTGTTAAACATTTAGTGCTTAATAAAGTTATATATTACTCTTTTTCATAATAGAATGTCTATAACTAGATCAGCAGTAGAATTTGTAGATAAGTTTGAATCAGCTGTTCGCCCAATAAATTCAAATGATGGAAGGAGGTGGTTCTAATCCTCAGCAAGATCATTTTAATAATTTCTACACCGGCTTACTCAATAATAATGGGAGTAAGAGTGTATCTGAATTCTAAAAGAATGACATGAGCGCACTTAACAAACAATAAATTCTCCAAACTCTTTCTAAGTCCTCCAACAGCATGGATTCGCTCAGGTTAGCTATTCTTGCTTAGGATAATCAAGTTGACAATGATTCACTTTTGAAATCTTTCAACTATCATCAGCTTCTTTTCAATCAGCATTTCAAACAGCAGTAGCAATAGCAACAAAATCAATAAAGTAAGCCTACAAATGAAAACTCAACCATCTAAAATGAGCAATTAAATACAGATTCAAAGCCTCTTCTACCTCCACTTAATCCATTCCTTCCATAGATAACTGCTAATCACCTTCAGATTCAATAGTAGCTGCAGTAATAACAGCTTTAGCAATTTAATCCAACTCTCGGCGCTCAAGGACTTAATGACAGTCTCTTTTATGGCTCTTCTACCCTTCAACCAAACTAATCTCTTCAAAATTTAGTATAACCTTAGTTTGCATTTGTTTAAATGATGGTATGATTAAAGACCAATCATCATAATTCAATAATATGCTTGAGCAATTTATTCCTCAAGGGTAATTTAACTCCTCACGACAGAGTTTGCTTCAATAGCTTGAAAATAATATAAGTCAAAATTACTCAATTCAGAATCCTCAGCAGCAGTAACTGACTTTACTTTAGCAGTGGCAACTTCTCTCAGAGTATTTAAAAAATCCTAGAGAGATGGAATCAGCAAATGCTATTATTTTAATGTTAAATATTTAAATATAGACCCACTTACTCTTAGCTAATTGAAGACCAAGCTTTTACCCGAGCTTTAGAGATGCCAGAATCAGTTATATTAAGATTATAAGCAGACTTCAGTCTAAGAAGGCTAGACATCACTGTCCTTCTTGCCTATAATAAATCAAGATCCGTGCGCTTTCGCTGGATCCATCGAGTTCAACAAAAAGCAAACTTGTTTATTTTTTAATTTGTTTAAAAGCGATTGTAAGTGTACTGGATATTTGTTAATGTTTTACCATTTGTTTAGAGTAGAGAGGATTGACGAAATCGATCATGAGATCATCAAAAACTTTACTTCCAATATCTATTTATTGCTCTATTTTACCTAGAGAACAGCAGCCTAAACTTAGCTAAATCAGAAAACAATCAACAATCAGCCTTAAAGATATTCATTATTTATACGTTGCATGGTTTTATTAATTTTAAAGAATATTTTAAGGAAAACAACTACTTTTGTGGAAAAATACATAATCAAAGTAATTTCTCTCATTTATCTTTTGCTAAAATTTACCGAAATAGAAATATGTCAATTCGGAAAATGCTATATATGCATAACATAGAAGCTTTTCAGCATATCCTCATAGTATTTATAATATTTATTTTACCTCCCTATTAAAGATAGGTTGAAGAAGATTGCACAGACAATAGTAGGAATTTATAGCCAGAAAAGAAAGAGAAATATCTCAAGAGAAGCAAAAAGGAGAGAGACAGACTTATTAAACGCAGCGAAGATAGAAAGAGACTAGCAGAAAAATCTAAGAACAACTAGAGTGAATTTCAAGAAATGAAACAGAGCTTGGATCATGAAAACAATAACAATAATACTCGATAGAAGTATAAAAGCGAGGGACTTATGCCAAGTCTCAATAAGATAGGAGGAGCAGGATAATCAACTTCTTATTCTTTCTCTATTTATTAAGGTTGAGAATCTTTTATTTTCATCAACTTCCTAGTTAACTCATAACAACAATAACAATAATAATAATCGTCATAAATATTCAAAAGCAGTGGGATCAAATTCATCTCCAAATCTGTATCATGAAGATTATCCAGAAATTGAAAACAATGAGAAGAAATTCAATGCGAAGAAATAAAGTCATGCTCTCAGAGCATCGATCAAGACATCAAACTCAAGTTTAGGCAAAAGAAATTTCAAAGCCAGACAGCGAAGATATGGGGAGGATTATTCACACACTGAAACTGAGAGTGAATAAAATATTGAGGAGGATGATTCAGAGGAAAAGAAATTTGAAAAGAAACTAAGTAGGTCTCTCAAGAATGAAAAGATCCACACTCTTAAAATTAATAAAGCGGATCATTGATTTTAATTTCTCCCAAGTCTTCTAGCAATAGAGTAAATTCGACTCAGCAGATCCCAAATACTACTGAGAGCGAATTGCATCATTCAAAACGTCCGAAGAGAATGGGTGCTTCTACCAACAAGCACTTCGGCTATGATCAGCTAGTGAGCAGTAAACATGAGCACTCTCACTATCAGCTAGTGTCATACCTCAACTATAAATCTTTAGCTGCTCAGCCTTACATAGTCTACATTTCTGTGGAGTAAGTCATGATCCCCTTAAATGATTTTGTCTTACTTATATTTAACTATAGAGCCCAACTAGTACTTAACGTGCATTCTCATTTAAGTGAATATGAAGTTATTGGTTTCCTGGGTGGGTACTGTTTTGAAAGCCAGACATCTAATCAGAAATGTAATTTTCATGAATGTCTGAATTGAACTATAGATCTGATATTGCATTATAAATAACTAGGAAGGAATATTAAATTTTCAAATCTGTTTAATGAATGCAAAGCAGATTTTAATTTTATAATTGCATTCTCCTTTTATTTAATTATAATCAGTAGCGTGATTCCATGCGACTCTTTGATTGAAAGCTAGGTGGAACGTTAGAAAAATGTGGACCTGTGTCCTATCTCTGCAAATAATGCGAGGTAAATAATCCAGAGCAGAGGGTAGCAAGTGCTGGGCTGGTACCACAGCCATCCTTTCTTCCCTGTTGAGCCCTCTATGATTGACATCAGAAACCATCATCATCATATTGAAATGAAAATTAAATACTAAAGATATATAATCCATGCTGTGTATTAGAAGAACTTTGATTTGGAAAACCTTCCTTTTGTGGCGTTGATTATCGGACCGTACTCAGTGAAGAATAGAAACGAGTCTCTGATGAAAGTGTTTCACCTTGTCAAAGAGAAACAGCCGTTTAGCCTCATCTATAAACAGATGCCTACCAAGAAACTTAGAAGAGCTCTTCTCTCCGACCTCAAAGAGATCTTCATATAAGTCCTACATTTTTGCTATTTATGATTATAAGATCTTCATGAAGTACAAAACTCACAAAGATAAGATCAACATATTAAAATATGTACGTATAATGTGCTAGTAGAAATAATAAATTTTTGCAAAAATAAACAAGAAAATTATCAGGTAAATCAATTAATGTATGTTTAGACTAGAGCCTTCGTAATTAATAATTTGGAGTAAATAGTTTTGTAAAATAAACATGCGAGAGAAATGGTATGCAGGGCAAACGAGAGAAGATAAAATGATAGCAGTCATAGATGTTATCATGCAGAAAAATTACAAAATTTTCTTCATTTAAACTTAATACTAAGAAAAATCTGAGGCAAAAGGACAGGACTGATATACAGCAAGAACTGTTTCAAAATTTAAGTTCCCAAGACTATCAAACTTTCACTCATAGAGATAATTAAGTGGCAAAATATACTCCTTCCCATGGATAAAACCTAGAAAACTCAACTGTGAATTTGGCGTAACGAGATAGCATTGAATCCGAGAAGTGGAGTAGCGATGAAGAAGATTCTTCTCACAACATAAACCAATTTACATTATATGTAACTAAGAGAGAGGTCAGTTGCAGATCTAATAACTGATGCAACAAAATCTCCACAGTGACAGCGGATTTCAATTGCCTCGAAGTGTGCTTGCCAATCATTTTTCAACTGGCACTACTGGTACTACGTTGGAGAGCAACTTGATACAATCAAATCTTTCTGTTGAAAGTGCTCAGATAGGAGTACTCCCTCAAAAAAGAGTCAAAAGAGAAAGTGTAAGCGTTGCAGACACACCAAGAGTAGACAAGTTTATGATAAGGATCAAGACTATCCTGAAAAGAGAGATAGCAAATAATAATGGTGATATATTTTTTAAATAACTTATTAAGAGAGCTATTTGATGAAGAATATATTCCTTCGGACGAAGAGTAATGAGAAATGCTAAATTAATAGAAAAAGTCAAAATAAAATGAATTTTGAGACCAATAAATACCTCAAATTCATGATTTTAAATTTAAAAATACTTCGATATTCTCCTTAAGAAGAGCTTAATTTTAAATTAAAAGGTAAAACGAGCATTTTAAATTAACTTAAACTTAGCAATGCATAAATTAGTTTTAACTTAGACACCATTTATATGATAGATTTTGGATAAGATTCTATAATAGAATACAATTCTTTCAGATTTTACACAGATTTAAACTTTATTTAACTTCTCGGAATTGCGTCAATATCGCATTTTTGGAGCACCTGCACCCATTTAATTCTTAAATTGTTATTGCTGCTGATATATCACTTAAGTATTGTTGTACAGGTTAATTGTGAAATTAGGGGCCATTTAGTTTTTCAATGAACCAGTATCTGGACTACTTAGAGCTGCTCCAGTAGAATTAGGGGACATGAACCCATTTAAGCCATTCTGCTCTAATATCTTCCTGATATTCTTGGGATTAAGCTCATTATGCATGCCTGTTTAATGGGGACTAGAGAAAGAATTTGGGCTAGAGTTTTAATATTGCCTGAAAAAGGATGGCTATGGCTTTTATGGAAAGATTTATGGTTAAGGAGGCTGCTGCTGTTGCTGCATTATATCCTTTTACTTTTTCAACTATTAGAGTTTCGAGTACATGTCTTGACGTAATAATAAAAAACAATTTATGTACTGGACGCTCTTAAAACGGCTGTTGATTTGAGTTGCCCAAATTTTATTAACTCTGATTGAATTGAGATGGATCAAAACTTGGAATAATATGACTTTTATTCTAAGAGGCTTATTGAGTTTTCATGGCTTGCTGGGAAAGAGCTTGCTGTTGTAAATTGTAAGACTACTAATAAGTAGGACGAGTAGGGCTTTAAATTAGAGAATTAGGGTTGTTAGTGATGGCTCCTTATAATTAGCTATTAGCGCTAATTGGCTCGAATTTTATGTTGTAACTATCCCCTAGATTAATTTTAGAAGCTTATGGACTCTAGAATGAGTAAGGATTTTAAGCTATCATTCTAGAGAAACTTTGCCAAAAGTTAAAAAAAGTAAAATGCTAATGCCTTTTGTCATTCTATTATCCTGTAGCCTTACTGTCAAATTGTTATTTCAATTTTTTTAAACTTAAATATTAAGTTTTGAAGTCTTTGAATCTGAATGCAATAACTTATCAGGTGAATAAGCTTTTGCATAGCTTCTCTCATCCTTAATAAGGCTCTTATCCTCGTTAACGTTGCTATACCTAGCACTTACTTCCATATTGAACTATTAGTAACTAAGATATGGTAATTTGAGTTTATTGGAAGTTTAAAAATCTTCTTAAGCCTTCTCAATAAGCTGTTCCTTTTGACTCGCACTCTCTCTTTGCATTTGTCTTCTGGATCTTGGAATCGTATCTGTGACCTTATCTCTTTCATCCACTTGCTTTGCATTTTTAATCAAATCCTGTGACTACTCATTTTGCTATTTTTGAAGATTTCTTGCTATATACTGTAAGTTACTTCTTGAAGCGTTTCTATAATTCCAGCTCTGTAGCTATTTTAAGTCCTGTTTCATTCAGCTGATTATCCAAAGCAGATGGAGCTTCTAGCTTTTGCTCCATTTAGGTCAAGATATAAATCAAGGTTTAATTATCTCTATAAAAGTATAAAAATTTGAAGACTTAGTTGTACTTCTTGATGCCAATTATAGCTGATCGAGTTGAGATCACTATGTGGGCTGAGACAGTATTCTTATTTTCCTATCTCAGTTTCTCGAGGTAACATGAAAACTTCTTTCCATGTTCATTCAAGATGAGTTTCGATTTCTTTATCATGGTATTGACCTTGCTCATCTATAGCTCTGCACTCCCCTCATATTCAAGTCTTTTCTTAAGTTTCAATTTGAATGAATCATCAACTTTCTATGTGGAACTCTTCTTCTTTAATGAGTCCTTGTTGGTGAAAGAATTTTTTTTATCTTGCTACTCTTTGAGCTGTTCTTCTCTAAGTTATTCAAGCTCTAAAGAATCGTATACTCTCGATTTCAAAGTCTTCTTCTTTATTTCAGGGTTTAATTAAACAACTTATCATTATAATTGAAAAATGAGTTGCTATAAAAGATGGCATCTTATTGAGATAAAAACTCCTGCCGAATAAACTTTTGAGACTCAAAAAGTGGATCCATATTAGAATGGAGATTTTAGTAATGGTGATCGTTCTCTTAACTACTATTTCTCTTATGTAAATAAAGTAAGAACATATTACATAGATTTCATTTATGCACAAGTTTTTTGTGATTATTCTTTAAAATATTAGGGCTTTAATTACTCGGTGAAGAAGCTAAGGAGCCAAGTTGCTTGCCATAGTTTTCCAAATTAGATTTAGAGTTGTTCCTTGAACCTAAAGGACTACCCTAAAAGCCTTTAAAATTATTTGCAGCACACAAAAATGATGCAGATTAATAAATTTTGAACTTTCTTAAATTCATCACTACTTGTCAGGAGCATTTCTTATTCCTGTTTTTAAATTTTTTGCGCTTCTTTTTTCAAAGCATTTACATTCTTCTTATCTATTTTTTGGTTTTACTTTTTCTAGTTGCTAGGCTTCTCTAAGAATGAATAAGAATTATCATTTTGAACTAGTTAATCAGTAGTTAGCGAGGAGCTATTCTTATTACCAACTTTGGTAGGAGAATTTTAAACACTAGAATTTGCACTGTAGCTGTTATTTAGCTGGTCTATTCTAATCTGACTTAGTTTTTAACATTTTAAGAACTATTATTTATGGAGAAAAAAAAGATAATAGTTTCTTCATTCTAGAGTGGATGTTTTACAATTAGAAAGTTGAGTTGTTGTTATTTAGAGTATTTTTATCCTGAAATACTTCCTTAATTCTTGTCCTTTGTTCGCCTCCATCCGAATCGGATTTCTAGTTTAAAAGTTAATCTAGTTTGGATATTATTTAAAAGTTAGATACTAAGGACTCTCTGATTTCATCAATCTGCTCAAGTTGCGATCGCATATTTCTAGATTGATTTTCACCTTTCCCTGTACTTAGATTTAGGCCATTATTTACTAAATAATATTCTCTTACATTAATCAAATTACACTTGAAATAGTAAAATTGCTACTAGGAGATTTTCCTTTGTTGGATGTTACTCTATCGCTTGAAAATGACTTACTCTCAATCATTTTTCTTGAGTCCATCAACTTATCATCTACAATTTATTACAGGCTATAAAAGAGTTAAACTTGAGGGACTCTGTTTGATTATGAGGATTTTTCCTCTCTGTGAGAGTTTTGTCTCTTCTTAAACTCCATTAAATGCAGAAGCTATTTGTTTGAGGTCTATATCAACCCCTGTTCCTTTTTTAAGCTCTCTCTTAAGATTCTGGAATATCTTACTTTTTGTTCGCTATCAATCTATAAGACATAAACATTCTTAATGAAATTGTTCTTTAAATTATACTATTCTTTTCTCTCTTTAGATGATAATTTCATTATGATCTTAAAATTGGTCTAGGATGTTTTCAAACGTGTTTATCTCGTATTTAAGCACAAACACATCTCTACAATTAATATATGCTTAAAATACATCTGTGATTGCTAAGTAGGAATCAGCTCTTTCACGCTTGAACACAAAGTCTACTTCTCCAATTAAACTGCCAGGCCCAAGAGCTCTCTTTGAGGAGCAGTTTTGCACGAAGCCAGTTAAGATTAGAAATATTTCTTCTGGCGAGTTCCCTCCTTCAAATCAAACCTAAACTTGCATATATTAATGCTTGTTATTCAGTAAGACTGTCTATTTTTAGAATTTGAGAGGAATTAGCAAGTCAAGATAGTTCAGATAAAAAGTCTGGTCTCTATTCTAGAGAAAGGGGACTGTTGAAATTGCGTCATGATATAAGAAAAGAGCAAGCCTTGTCTTTAGATTTGGAGGTAGCACTTTCAAAAGCCCATTCATCTCATAGTCCCTGGAAAAGCCAATCACTGAATCTGTTTAAGAAAAGTAGTAGTTAATCTTTTCAACTAAGTGAGCAGGCAAATATTATATAGCAATTTAAGGCAACTTGTATTTGTGCTGGAGTTCATGGATCTGTTTGTCTCTATTTTATCTCTTGGATCTGCTTCGGCTCAAGTCAGAAAACTAATTAGCTAAAGCAGAGAGAGTGTAAGAGAATAAGTAAAATAAGTTTAATAATTAAATAGAGAACATAGCAACTCCTATCACAAAAATCACGCACACGAGTGAAGTCTCCCAGGAGTTCATGGGTAAAATATCTCCATAGCCTACAGTCATGATTGTCACTGAAGCCCAATACAAAGAAGTAAGATATTATAAAAGGTATAAATAAATAATGAACTAGGTTTGAGATATGAAGTGACCATGTCAGCATCTTGAAGCCCTTGAGTATAGATCCAATTCAGGTTAGTACTTAAATTAAATTTACCTGCGACTCCCCAAAAGCAGGCGATCATATGCAAGATCAGTAGGAGAGTCCATAAATTAGCATAAATTATTTCATAAATATATCCAGACTGTCATTATGAGATTGATCTTATTAAGTGAAATTTTTGCAATCTTCAAATGAAGCAGCATATACTTCTGTACTCTTCTTATTCTGATTTTTAAAATTAACTCACAACTGCAATCAAAAATAATAATTATGATAAGCTTTAGAGCCATGCAGACTATGTAGAAGCGAGGTATGTAGGAAAAGTTGAAAGCGAAGAAATTCTTCATATCATCTAAACTTGCTTTCTTAGGAAAAGCCTTAAACATGGAATAAGGAATATTTCCGGCCCAATCAAGAAAGAACCAACCAGTAAGATAATTTTTGGCAACTTGCTTTCAGTTGAATATGAACTCCCCATCTTTGTTAATGTCAGGGATAAAAAAGAAAGTTAGTCCCTCCAAACAGTAAATAAAGTCAACTGCAAGATCACACAGAGCTACTGAGATCCGGATAAGGCGTTAATCCTCGAATGACATACGAACTGGAAGCACAGATTGCATCCATATCAGATTCAGTAGGAGGATGAAAAGCGTCCATCTCTTATACCACTTAGAGATAATTATAAAAAATGTGCAAATTCTAATAGAGTTTGGGTCTATCCACTATAAATTTTAACTAAAATTCAGTTGCATCACAGAATTTAACTTACATATTTTTGGAAAGGCACTTCGAGATCTCTGAGAAGGGCCTCTTACTTCTGAATTTTTTTGGGCCCTTTCTTATTAGTAGAGATATCAAGTTACTTAATGATCATTTCTATGTATGCTTTGACGTTTACAATGAATTGCTGAGTTAAGTTTTTCATTATACCACTCTGAATCAAAACTACCTAATTTTTGTTCCCCTTTATTTTGCTTTCTTTTATCCTCAGCTGCTGAGTAAAGTATTCCTCCCACTCTCTCAATTCCTTCCTTAAAAAGTACGCATACTATCTAGAAAACAAATGTGAGAGAAAGTTTTCTAAAAATGTATGAACTTTCAATTACTTAATAAAGAGTTCAAGTCAATTTAAAAATTTTAAGATATCGGTGCGAAGGTCTAATACTCTCTTAGCATAAAATTATTGAAAGCATTATTCTATGCTTAGAAGTCTCTTCTTATACTTACTCATTAGTCTAGGTTTTGGAAGCAGACAAAGCAGTTTAAGCGTGCTACATTATTAGCATAACTTACTGCATAAATTGCATGCTTTGCTCATCTCTAAAAAAATTAATAAAGCTTAGCAATATTTTCTTAATAAGAGTTGCCGCCCCTTTTCTATTCTCATCTTAATAATTAGAAAGATACTTTAAAATTTATGAGGATATTTAGTCATCCAGTGCAGTGTAATTTTAACTTACCCTAATAGTTAGTTTTTGTTTGATTAATTACTTTGCAAGAGATTATGCAGTGTAGAAATTTATTTCCCATTTTCGTTTAAATCGCTTTTTATAGTTTCATTAATTTATTTCCCTTTCTTGGTTCCTTTTTTTAAACCCTTCTTACTGATCTTTTTCTTCTTACGCTTCTTCGTTTTTTTTAGAACTGATATTTCCCCAGAAACAATATCTGATTACCCATCAAATAGAAAATAATGTGAGATTATTAAAATACCATCTGTCTAGGTGAGAGAGGGGATATCTTTGGGTTAAGTCTTAGCTGGATATTTTTGGGGAGATTATGATGACGAAAGTTAGTATTGATTATTAATTTCACTAAGTCGCTTTTATTAAGTGCCAATTGTGGTTGCATTTAGAATGCTGCCGCTCTCTGGATTTCGGATATTATTGCTATGAGGTTCCATCATGAGTTGTAGTTACCTTTACATGTCTTGGAGTTTGTTCTGCCTCGTTTTTTGCTCCTACTCTTGCTCCTTATCATGATTGTTGTAATCCATAATTGATTGACGTCGGCTTAAATCTCTCAAAAAAGTGGCTGTCTAATGGACGCTTCCTGAGGATAAGTGTTTCTAAGGAGAGCCACTTAAGTAACTTGACTGTTTGAAGTTAAGGATCTGCTAATCTGGGCTGTCATTGCGATTGTTAGAAGCTTCACTGTATTTTTAAGCAACCATATTTTTTAGATGAGGGGCAATATGCTCCTAAATAAGTTTTTTCCTCCGTAACTTTCCCTTTTTCCTTGCGGCTTGAAGTTAATCCGCAGTATTGAGAGACTTATCTTGCTCTATAGATTCATAATTAGCGAGCTGTGAGTTATTGCGCCGCTTCAAATCTAAAAGCCCCTCTTTGATGATATTCCTGAAGAGCATTATCTTTTGCTTTAGACTGTTTTCTAGTCTATTTGTGAAGGTTTGGGATACGTGAAAGTTTTATAATTATGCTGTGATGATTGCTTGGAGTTTACCTTCCTTTTACCCCTTTTCTATTATTATCCGTTCAGCCACAATTTTCAATTGCAAGCTATAAACTTATATTTTCCAGTAAAAACCATTAGTTTTTTCATTTAACGAATTTATTTGAGATCTACGATTGTAATGGGGATGGATTCTTTAAAAGAAACTGTCTTTTTTTGAAAATTAAAGTTTAATTAAATTACCATTTCTAAGCAGATTTTAGTAACACTTTATCGTCCAAGGGACATATATAGTATTACCTGAGTTAAGATTGACTAGTAGAAAGTCTTCTTTCGCCAAAGTTTTATATGAAAGAAACTCCATTTTTTGAAAATCGTTCCTGCCTATAATATTATAAGGAGTTAAATAATTATAGTGAATAAATAAATAATTGAAGAATAGTGTAGTAGTAGTAATAGTAGTATTTTATAATTTTACCTTTTCTCACACCTCGTCCAAACAACTTTTTTTGCTAACCCTTTTCTATTTCTCTGGACATATTTCTGTGAGAGCAGATGTGAGAATGAAAAGGATTATAAGTTTATGATAATTTATGTCAAACTAGGTGTGCGTTGAAAATAGCATTTTTGTACGCATAGAGAAAACATGCTTGTTAATTATTATTAGCAGTCTATTTATACTTAATAGCAATAGGAGAAATGAGAGAATTTTCTCTTCAATCTTTAAACTCCAAATACTTAGAGATCCAAGTAAAGATATAATTAAGCCTGATTAACTTTCAAAGCTATTTTAAATTGAACCTCTTTTCCTTGAAGAATTTTCAATAAACCTACAATCTATTTAAATTGAAGTTGATAATTATAGATTGTGATAATGAGTATGTGAAGAAGATGCAAACAATGACAGCAAAGCGCTGCTCTGAAGCATGCTTTAAGTCCCTTGGTCGCTCACTAACAGATGATTAACTCACACGCCCTGAATAGGACTGTCTCGTTTCTTGCTTCAAAAAGAGGGAATTCGCAGCAGATGCTCTCTTTGCTAAGTATCAAATCAGCTAAAAGCAATCTATGATGAAAGCCAGGCAAATTGCAAAGCAAAGAGTTTAAACTATGGATGAAGATATTGCAAGAGAGTTAGACCAAATTTCACAAGCAGAATAAAGTGAACCTTCAACTTCAGATTCAGCAGAGAAGAAAAGTAGAGTGAAAAGAGAAAATAAAAGTAACCACAAATATACTATGCATGAAAGACTTCAAGCGTCAGCTTAGCATAGATTTGTAAATTTTAATAAGGGATCAGTTTGGATTTGTAAATTATAAAATTGTGTGGTTGAAAATTTCTCCTTAAAATGAAAGTATTTTCTTTTCCAGATACCAGATGCTGCAATGATTTATCTATGACTGTGCTTATTTGCTTGATATCCATCTTAACGAGTTAAGTTCTTTTTTCTCTGTCTTTTTCATCTTCATAATTTTCAGGCTTGAAGGTAAATAGGCACTATGATATTGCATTCAGAAACTTCGCGTATACGTGGACAATATTGAAATCATTCTTATTAATTTCATTCATGAATTTTAGAAGTGGCTCAAGACGCACCCCGCTTATCATGTCAAAATAGACATTGGGGAAATCGAGCAGCAAAGTTGCCAGGAATTACATGAACTCTATTCCAGCTGTTCTCTAAGTGAGAAATCCTCCCTTGTCAAGCATTTAAATTTCATAGGTCTCAATCATTAAATAAATTATTACTGTATAACAAGAAAATTCATTTATTGATATCGAATAAAATAAGATTGGTTAAAACTTCTTAAACTGTTTACTTTATAATGAATAAATATAATGAGTTAATAAATAATGATTTTAAAAGTGATAGAACATTGTAGATTTCTGCAAATTAATGTAAATAGGATAAATAAATGCATTATAGAATTACATTTCTATTTTCTCTTATTATAACAAAAATTAAAACATGTTCGATGAAAAATTTATATGATTTAACCTGAAATCTGCGGTAATCTTAGTTACAATCGCAAATGATTTTAAGATAAGTGATGCTTCTCATTTTCATTTATTGTCTTGAGTGAAGAATTTTTAGGGAAGTAACAATTATGGAAGTAGTTTAAATATGATTGCTCATGCAATTTGTGAGAGTAAGAATAATATAAAAGCAACTTATGGAGGAGTAATCAAGCATTGTCAATATCTTAGTCAGTGAAAAGGGATTGACCCTTGATGATAGAATCGTGTCTAGTTCTGATACGTTGGTGATCTTCTTGTAGATTTGATATCTTTGATTCTATTTCTCTCTGATAATTTCCCAAGCCTTATCCTTGAGCTCATCATTCACCATATAGCTCTATCTATTCTAAGCCATAAGTCTCTGCCAAGTTCTATCAAGCATGCTGATGCGGTTGACTCCAGCTTCAATTAGTGTGGTAATGGGGATGAAAGCGACTGCGTTTCTCACTACTCCAACTGAGAAGCCAGTGTAGCCATACATAGCACCGTGGACAGCATTTTGAGCGAGCTTTGCGCACATTAGAGTATCAACAGCGTTTGCAGCCACTGATCTAATAGCATAAGTAGGATCAATGTACTTGAGAGTCACTGCCATTTTGTGAGTTTCTTTAGCGTATTTGGGAATAGAGTCTTTTAAGAACTTTCCAATATCATCATAAATCAAGTTGTTTGAGTCATCTCTTTTCTCCACTTAAGTTATTTTCTCAGAGGGATTGATGAGTCCTTCCTCTGCACCTTCAGCTACCACAATAATGCAGTACTTTTATTACTTAAGCTTAGCAACCACCTATTCGTAAAATCCATTAGGGCCATAGAGTTCAAAAGGAAGCTCAGGGATGAGGCATATATCCACATTCCCGTTTGCCAAGGAAGCGTTTCTTGCAATAAAACCACTATATCTTCCCATCAATTTCACAAGTCCAACTCCGTTCTAGGCATTAGTTGCCTCAATATAGGCTGCTTAAATAGTTTGAGAGGCTATTTCGCAAGCAGTATTGAATCCAAATGAGTTATCAATTATTGGAATATCGTTGTCAATAGTCTTTGGAATACCAACGAAGGAAATGATCATTTTCCTCTCAATGGCTCTATTTATGAGCTCGTTGATTCCTCTATGAGTTCCATCTCCACCGATGATATACACCTGATTGATTCCTCTTTCTTAGAGAGAGTTGAGAATCTTGTCCTTGTCAAAGCCACCTCTAGAACTTCCTAGAATAGTGCCTCCTTGTTTGTGAATGTTTTTGACCATGGAAGTAGTCAACTTGGTCCAATTCTTGTCTGGATTGGTGTAGAAGCCTTTGTACCCCCACTAGATTCCATAAACCTCTGGGGCCTCATAGTTGAAGTGCAAACTCATAACAATCTCTCTAATCACTACATTTAGCCCAGGGCAGAGACCGCCACAAGTCACAATAGCAGCTTTTACTTTGGAGGGCTCGAAAAATACATGCTCTCTTGGGCCACCTTTCGTGAATTTCAAAGATTGCAAGACTTCTTTCATGGATGCGTGATCCTTTGTAGCAATCACAAATGCGTCATCTGCCATGAAAGAGTCTTTAGGGAGAAATCCTCCTCCTCCGAAAATAGAGCGCTTTAGATTATCTCCAATTAGGGGCGATTCAAGGAATCTCTCAGCTAAGCCATAGAGTTCAGTAAGATGAGGACATCTATCCACAATTGGGGCAGCTAGCTACACCAATTACTGAGTCATCCTAGTCAAAGATTAAGCGAATGAACAGGATTGAAAATTTTAATTCTAGGTGGAGGAGATTATGCAAGCTCTATGAGCAAAGATATGGAATTTAGGGCAGGAATCACTTCCACTCCCTTTTTTCATTTGGTTATAATGAGAGAAGTTCACAATCCTCCTATTAACTGAAATTTTGAACTTACTCCTACTGCCTCCTAATCATAAACTAAGTGGATTTGAGATATAAATCATCTTCTTGAGTTCTATGGACTCTTCTACTAATGCTTAAGCTCCTGTTGATGATTTTTTGAGAGGACTTCCTCCATCGTTGAGAGCAGCTACATTTCTTGATGTGTGCTTTCTCATGAGAGTGACCTGTTGTCCTGGTTGTTTCTTCACTTGTTCTCTCAACTTAGTCGATTTGTCCTCATCTTCATCCAATTTTGTAAGCAAATGGACTTTATAAAGGATGAATCCTTAGACAAGATTGAGGCTAGAATCATGCCAGTGACTGCACCCAATCCTGAGAGCACGAGAAGCTCTGGTTTGCTTAAGCTCATTTTACTTGTGGTTTCGCCTCCTTTATTATCTAAAATATACTATTTCTAAGCTCTACCTACTTTTAGATTCATCTCACTCGTTATAAGTATATATCCTCTGAGCTCTACTGTATTTATAATAATATATGGCTATTTATAATGGTTAGGTGCAAGTGTGTGGGTGGGGGGAGTACTTAAGATATGAAATAATATATTTTAGTATTAAATAATAAGGATGTCGTCCAAGCTCACCCAGGCCCAGATCACTGAGGCCATCAACCAGATCCTCGCTGACAAGAAGAAGAGAAAGTTCGTCGAGACCGTTGAACTCCAGGTCGGACTCAAGGACTACGACCCCCAAAAAGATAAGCGTTTCGCTGGTACCGTCAGACTCCCCAACATCCCCAGACCCAAGCTAAAGATCTGCCTCATCGGAGACGCCAAGCACCTCCAGATCGTCAAGGAGAAGAACGTCCAAATTGATGCCGTCGATTTCGACTTCCTCAAGACCTTCAACAAGGACAAGAAGCTCGTCAAGGCATGGGCCAAGAAGTACGCAATCCTTCTTGCCACTGACACCCTCGTCAAGAAAATCCCCACCGTGCTCGGACCCATTCTTAACAGAATCGGTATGTTCCCCCAGGTCGTCACTCACGCTGATGACCTCCAGGCTAAGGTCGATGACACTAGAGCTTCCATCAAGTTCCAGCTCAAGAAGGCCACCTGCATGAACGTCGCCATCGGTAACGAGACCATGACTGAGGAGGAACTCAGACAGAACATCCTTATGGGACTCAACTTCCTCGCTTCCCTCCTCAAGAAGGGATGGCACAATCTCAGATCCATCCACATCAAGACTTCCATGGGCAAGCCCGCCAGACTCCTCGGCTGAACTAACCCCTGCTAATTCAAACGATATAAGATGGACATTATTTGCTTAAAACAGTTAGCGTACACTCTCTTTACCAAAGGTACCCTCACCGGCCGCCTCTTGGGAGCTAACTTCACCCTCTCATAAATGTCCGTCTACCCCCTTCCCTCATTTCCTTACTATCGCCATTTTCAAAGTAACCTATACTTTATTTACTTCACTTTCTCTCGGAAAGTATTAGGGCTTATATTGCTACCATCTTCTCAATTATATTCCGATATCCCTTTTTTATCACTCACTCTAGGATCCATGGGCTTAATATAAAGCTTATTCTCAATCTGCTATTTATTTTCAGACTGAATCTAGCGATTCAAACTGGTCTAAATATATTTATCAATTGTTTCAAGAAAGTTAGGAAATAATGACTGATTTAGGAATTAAATATCTTAAGATATGTTCACTTCTTTTTCCTTCCTCTTTTAACAGCATTATCACCCTCGGCAGCAGCAGTTGCTGTTGTATCACCTTTCTTTGCTTTTTCAGCTTCTGCAGCAGCACCCTTTTGAGCGGCTTTAGAGCCTGCAGATCTGCCTCTTTTTCCGGAAGCCTTTTCAGGACTGCCTGGTATCTTTGCTTTTACCCTAGGAACTGGTTTGCTCTTCATTCGTTCGCATGCATACAACTCACTTGTCTCGTTCTCTTCTTGATTTCCAAGTTATTTCTTTTGCAGCTCACTATCACCTTCCTCATAGTTGTTCAATCTAGTTTGATTTTTTGACTTTTCTTCTTCTTACTCCTCCTGCTCATTCTATTCTTCCCCTACTGCTTAAGAATCCTAAGTTTGTATTTTCTTCTTTGCGTTTGCTTTAGGAGGAGGTTGTATCTTCTTAGGCTACTCTGCGTTAATTGATTTCGCTAGAGTGCCTCCAGTTGACTTGGGTATTTTAAACGGCTATTTATTAGTGTTGCTTTATTTTTACTTAACTTCTACTTAATTAGTAGCAGGCTTTGAGGAAGCAGCAGTGGAGGATTTTTAATCAAGCTCGATATCTCTTACATCATATTACTCAAATATCTCCTTAGCTGGCACCTGAGCTATATTTGCCACTATCTCAACTAACTAGAAACAAGCGTCCTAAATAAAGTAATTATATTTTTTAAAAAACTTCAAAAATAGAAAAAAAGGTATAAGCTTTAAAACAAGAGCTCTTTCTTACCTTAAGGTAATTGTACTCATGCAGAAGGTTGATGTAACTCCTATCATTATTTATCTTGTGTTTGAGTTGCTCTTATTCCTGCTCTAGCTTTACAAGTAACTTGACCAGCTCAATCTTTTCTCTATCCTCCCTCTCTTGCTGAGTCAAGCTTAGATTTTCTTCACACTTTTGTGCTTCTCCTGACTGCATTAAATCTATTTTCGTAGATTGCTGATTGTTTGTTATTTCAACACTCTTCCTAAAGAACATAATGTAAGGTAATAGCAATAATAATTTATCTTACTTTGCAGGACTTCCTTCAAGAGAGTCTTCAATGTTAATCTCCAGGTTTCTAGAGTTTGCTTAAGATATTTCACCAGGCATCATAACTTGATCATGTAAAAGAGCATTCGTATTCTCTAATGTAGTCGAGGGATCGTCTTACATTACCTTAAAAACAGTTTAAATTATTCAAAAAGCGAAATACCTCAACAGTGTTAAAGTTGTCAATATACTTGGACGGGTGAATTTGTCGATCTTTGCTCTCCGCTATCTAAGCCATTATTGCAGAAATTAATTTCTTAAGAAAAACATTTCTTTTTTACTTTATAGATCAATACTTAAAACTCGATGTCATCCTCAGTTCTCATTTACTTTTTGAGTTTTTGTTGCTCAGCAACTGAAATCTTACCCTTCACTTTATCTTTACTCTTGACTGGCACTAAGGCTTTAGACTAGTTTGAAGCATTGATTCTGGCTCTAAAGTACCTCCTCTAGTAAGATTCGAATACCTTATTCCGTAAGACAAACAGCTAACAAGCATTTGAATCCTCCTAAGATTTCTCACTTCCTTTTTGTCTAAATAAAGCATTAAGCACTTTAATTTTCGATTATGAAAATTAATGTATAACTACTTACACTTCATTAAGTTTCTTCCTCTCTTAGCTTGCTTTGTTCTCAATCTTTTACCTATTTTAATATAAAATAAGTTACTATTACTTACAGAATTTGAAAGTCTAAAAGTAAATCTAAGTCAGCTCTCACAACTGATTGCTTATGAGAAAAACTAAACTCCTTCACCAATTGCTCATAAGAAACCCAGCCGCCTCTCTTGTTAGCATAGAGATATTCCTTTATTTTCTTGTACAGATTTAGCAAATCAGTTCCATTAGAAGACGAAATTATCTTGGCTGGAAAGAGAACCTTATCTTTAGTGACGGTTTTATCTCTCTAATTGTTGTTATTCTATGAGAGTCTTATGTCCAAGGGAAGGGGTATCCTTGATTCATCAACTACTTAGTCTGAGTTTTGTAATAGTGAGTCTGCCATTTTAGAATCTATATTATCCTGAAGTTACTCTCCTTCTATTTCACCTTCTCTCATTTCCACATCTTCAAGTTTCTAATACTCTTAAAGTGGCTCTTAGACTTCACAAGTTGACATTAAGCTAAATTTAAACTAAAAAAAACTTAAACGATGTAAACTAAATTTCGCACTTTTAATTTCTCACTCTATTTTGCTTTATATTCCAAACATTGATAATTAAATAGATAATTCAATTTACTAAGAATCAAAACTTAGACTCCCAACAAGGAAGTAAATCGCATACTTTTTAGTTTCAAGGAGCTTGAGCTTCTGAGTTATTGCTATAATACCTTATTTCTATATATTATATATTTAAAGGATTATATGAATAGTGAAGCAGTAGCTGTAACTGCACTTGTACTTGGACTCCTTTTCAGGGTCAACTCTGCTGATCTTTCTAGAGAGAGTGGCACCTGATGCCAACTCCACATTGAACTTAGTGGCGCCTTGCTGTTCTCCCTCGATTTTAAGGTTCTCAAGAATGAAATTGAAAGTGCCCTTGAAGTTTTTGCCTGGCTCTTGGTTCTCAAATAGGAAGTGATAACTCTCATTGAAGAAGTGCACTGTATACTGCATCTTGGTCTCTTCTCCCTTGTAGCTGAATTTCTTTATCTGTCCCTGCTGTCTGATGAGCAAGTCCAAATCCTAGTCGCTTCCTCCGATCTCCTCAAGACACTTGAATGAGTAGCTGTACTTGTAGCCCCAGGCTTGAGATGGGTAATAAGATAAATTAAACACACATGCAAATCCTATCTCAAATTTAATGGGTCCACCATAACGAGCTTTTTGATTGTTCTCTCGCCTGGTGCAAGTTAAACGTGCCAAACTGCCTCAGATTTGCCAGCATCAGCATTTTAAAAACTTTTTGAAAGAATACTTCTCATATACTACTATTTTAAATAATTTGGTTTAGATTGCTTGTGGCTGAATCGTGGAAGCCATGTTGGTAAGCTCAAGAACAAACTTGCCATCGAACTTGGAGGTTGAGCTCTTATTTTCAAAGAGCCAGAAGTATCCATTGCCAGCCAGCATAGAGTAGAAGAAGATATCTTTCTCCTGGCCTTGGTACTTGATTTACTGGCGCTTGCCCTCTTTCTCGATTCTAGAGAGATAGTGATTGTCTGAGTGAACTACTGATGTGAAGTAGGAGACGGAGTAGCTTGCTTAGCGATCAGTTCTTCTCAGAACTATGATTGCAGACTCACCAGGAAGAACTGAAACTTGGGCTTAGTTTTTATTGCCAAGATGTCCCTAATCGAAGGGAGCTAAGAGGGCAAAGTTTTCCAGTCTGTTAAAGAGCACAGTCTCAACTAGAGTAGCTTCTTACTCTGAATTGTTTTCGTAATAGATAAGATTTGTAATTAACAGTAAATAGATGTATCCATACTCAGAGTTGCTATCGGTGATAGAGATAGCTCTGAAAGCGTGGGGCTCTCCTTTGTCATCGAAGGATTTCTTTTCGGTTTTCTATCTGGCGCAAGACTTCAAAACTTCTGGAAGGAAGTCAGAATGGGTCTCATGAGGCACTATTGACAACTCAACATCGGTGGTTTGAGAGTAAACTCATTTACTCTAATATTTATTCTAAAGCATTAATTTACTTTTGTTTAAGTCTGAAGCACATACTCCTTGATGACTTCCTGTCTCCAATCTATTTCCACCAAGACGATGTATTCACCAGGCTCGTAATCTTGGACACTTTCCACAGTCACGTTGTCGTAATTGGAGCATTTAGCATCGATGTTTTATAATTTTATTTCATATGTAGCTTTAAATGTACTTGAAAGGCTCCTTGAAGTTTCCATGGTCGTGACTTCCAACCATGATTTTCACAAAGCTGGTATAAGTACAAAAGAAAGTCAAATTAAATTTTGAATCACCCTTCTTTAAGTGATATCATAAGCATCGCTGTTGGGGAGGTTTTAAGTGACAAAGCGCTTAGTGGGTTGAACAACAGTTATGAAGATCTTTGACTTTTGCTTGAGAGTCACTTTCAGGAGTTGATAAGGGCGTCCATGCTGCAAAATCTATTGCTCGTTGCAGTTCACTCTCAATGATTTGTGATGGAAACCATCATGCACCCAGGTCAGTTTATACAAAATGTATTCTTCAAATTTAATGCACCTTGCAAATGGTAGTGCTTCTGTAGTAGCGCATATAGTCTTGATAAGATATGAAGAAAACTCCATCATCTGCGTCAACAAAACCAACCTGCTGTTTCAACTCTGGAGTCCACTTGTCACTCTTATCTGACCAATCTCCCATCCATTCTTTATGACCCCAAGGGTTTCTGAGCTTCAGAAGTTATAACTTGCCATGCTCTTTTGACTCTAACTCCCAAGCCTGGATTACAGCGTACGAGTGATCGCTAACTAAGCCTAGCTTAGCATAATCAGTTGAATCTAGAGTGGCTTTGCCTGCTGAGGTACAAATGATATAGTTCCTCTTATCTGCTTCAACGATCTCATTCCAAATGTTCTCAACATACTCGTGATTATAGAAATCTACAGGTGCTCCAGTCAAACATCTGAAGGCCTCACTTGCAAAGCCAGTGATGGTGTTTTCGTAGTTATGGTTGAGCTTGGCCCACACTTTCTCAAGCAATAAGACCCAAAGCTCTTTAGGATTGCTGCTCTTACTGAATGCAGGTACTAACTTTCCTTCCTATTGAATGTGCTATTGAAGAAAATACAATCTTTATAATTAGAATGGCTGGAAATTGATCATCAACTGTGATGCTTTTGAACTCTCCGTTAAGGCAGATACGCGCACCATAAACTCCAGCGGAATTGCGCTCTGGTGTCAAAACTATATCTCTGATGCGCTGAGGAAGCTCAGCAATTGCTGAGAGTGCTGACAAGAAGTAGCAGTTTCCCAGATCTCCCTAGATAAGGGAAATTATTATTTCAATAATCATAGATGATGTCGTTAGGAGAGATATCTTTGTCAAAGATTTCAAAGTCGTCACCCATAAACTGCTTAGGTCTAGCCCATTGAATACTCTGCCACAACTTCATCTGAGGCTCAGGGAGCTTAGACTGCTTATGAAAGAGTGAATCTTTAGCTGCTGGAAATTGGGAATCAGAGAATGGCTTGCCTGCCTTGATAGTTGCTGGCACATCCACTTCAGAGAGTTGTGAAAAGTTGATCAAGCTGGCAACTCCACTTGCAGCGCCTACACAGCACATTCATTAGTTAACACCATAAGATTTATCAATTAATCAACTCCATTTATTAGCAATCTCTGCTTAACTTCGATTTTTAAGCAAGGATTTACGTTGAATCAGTCATTTACTAAGTTAATGAGTTTCAGAAGGGTTAGTGAGTAAATTAACTCCTAAGAGCCTATCAAGGACACTTACCAGTAGATGTATTTATTTGAGAAGATGCTCCTTTTTTCTGCATTTTTATTTAAGATCCGATCAAGATTGTGAAAGGTGGTGATGTTCAATTACTATTGATAAATAAATTATAAACTCAGCACCACTAATTTATCATACCCTAATCTATTATATTCATCAGCCTCTAAATTCCATCAGTTTAAAACATTAATTGCAAAATTAGAAAATTAAGATCCCTTTTTAGGAAAATTTTAGTCCTTTTACTATAAACAGTTCAATTATTGATCTAGATTAATTTTCTAAATAAGTTTACCTCTATTTCAGACCTAGATCTTAAATCATCTAATTAAATTTGAGGTGATGCTTCTCATAATCTCAATGAGTGGCTCCATCCTAAGTTAGCATTCTTTGTATAGAATTGTGAGAACACTTATAAACAAATAAGCTTTTGTTTATTTACTAGTCATTTATGTATAAAAATGGATTGACAATGTTCTCAATGTGTTATAAAGGTTGACAGTTGAGAAGTTCCTCCTCAGTGGAGTATGACATACAACTAGCACTTGCAAGAACAAGAGCCAGACGTTTTAGGTTAGAGAAAATAAGAGAGGGCTCTCTTCTAACCTCAATCAGTAGTTCGAGAATATTAGAAATGTTTTTCATCTACTTTATCATTTCTAACTACTTTATATTCATTGTAATTAATGATAATCAATATCAAATTTGTGGCTACTTGATTTCTTCACTGATTTCGATGAATTTGTCTGTATGGTTGATCTTTGCTTTGTAATTAAAACTCCATTCAATCTTTGCAACTAGATCACTCATGCTCTCAGCCTTGGCAGATTAAGTCGCACAATATATAAATACCCACAACTAAAAACTAATTTAAGTAGGTGCTAGTTTTGTCTTTTGAGCGCTTGAGTTAAACGTATTAGTTGGCCTATTTGTTGAAAGACTCAATTAAATTAGTGATTCTATAATTTAAAGTAAAATATTGAATAGTTTAAATGCCATAGGGTCATCATATTCACTCTATTCTTTTTTGGGTTTCTCAAATTTGAACATCTAATATCCCTCTGGCACATCTACAATTTAAGCTCTTTAGCTCTCACTATCAGCGGCTTAGCCTCGAGTATCAGGTGATCTGGAAAGCCTATCTTTAAGTTCTTATCTCTTGGCTTTTAGTTCCTCCTCTTTCTTAGATTGCATGACTTATTTCGTCTCGCTATACCGCACATAAGTATCCTTAAAAAGTCTTTGAAACTTTGCACTTGTGCCCTAGAATTCTTTTTCAATTTTCTTGTCTGCTACTTTCTCATACTGCTGCACTTTTAGTGAGGATTGCCCTCCTTTTGCAGTCCCAGAGTTAGCTGCATTTGCGGTTTATCCATTACTGCTAAATGAAGTTTCTTGATTCTCTTTTGAAAGCATCTAGCTCTGAATCATTTGTATCATACTCAACTCTATCTAGCCTAGGTCTATCTACTGATTATTTTAGTCAAAGCCCAACAATTAAACAACTAACTTATTGTCATAGTCTTTATACAGCTCAGCTGCTTGCAAACTATGGAAAGCATCAACATCAGAGAAGATATCCTTTAAAGCCAGAGGAATGTTAATGCTTCTATTAAGCTTATAGTTAGAGAGATTAATAGAGTACTCGAATCTTGGGCTCTCGAAGCTGTAACTTTCAAAGTTCTTTTGCTCTTATGGTGCGCCAGTGGATGTCAGCTCCTATTTCTGTCTCTTTTTCTCTTCAAGCTCTATCTTCTTTGTCTCTTCGGCCGATTTCAAGGTGCTTTATTGCGTCGTCTTTACTTTCTCTTAC
Organism: Tetmemena sp. SeJ-2015; assembly: GCA_027382625.1. Classification (NCBI taxonomy): domain Eukaryota; phylum Ciliophora; class Spirotrichea; order Sporadotrichida; family Oxytrichidae; genus Tetmemena; species Tetmemena sp. SeJ-2015. Next base: position 5,086 of record JAJKFJ010022670.1, on the reverse strand, counting down.
TCAGGAGGAGTCTTAACTATTCCTTATGAACCTTGTGGTTGAGTCTTTTGAGCAGTTTCAGGCTTTTAGAAGTTTCTAAGCTTCTCTTTAAGCTGCTATTTGCTTTGTTCTTACTTCTGCTGAATGCTTTGTAGCATTAACTCTTTGCTCTGCATGTTATTGGGCCTGACTTGAACTCTGTATTACAAATTCCTCAGTTCTAGGGACTTCGGGATACTTCTTAGGCTTTCCAGCTCAATTGAAAGCTCTCCAAAGGTTTTGTCAGTAATTCTTATCGCACCCAGTATATGGACTTATATAGAATTAGCTTTATTTTAATTTAGACATTATTGAGGTCATATTTTGCAAGTGCATTTTTAAGCGAGACATCGTCCAGGATTTAGCTGCCTAGTACTGAGCTCTACTCTGCAATTGACTTGAGTGGAATGAAGAAGTTTAAGTACTAGTTTGGCAAAGATTGAACCTCAGCCAGGTAAAGACTGGTTTGCGCTATGACAACTAATAAAAAAATAATTCATTGACCTTGTTAGCAAAGGAATAAATTACAATAAATTAAGAACTTAACTAATAAAAAAAGAAATGTTCGCGAACGAAGGACTTAGAAATAATGGAGGCTTTGGAAATTCGAGCTAGGACAATCAATAAGCATTCGACCCATTTACATTCCGCCTTGATAGGTTCCATACTTTTAACATCACAAACTAATAAGACCTTGCTAATTCTGTGATATATGTGGAGTATGTGAACTAAAAATAATATGTGAATTGATAATGAAATCAATCATCAATTTAATCTATTTATTATATTTTGTTGTCCAAGCTAAATTGAAACACCTCTATGAGAAGGAAACAGCTTTTGAAGAACTAGATCCAAAGATTAGACAAGATGAAATTAAAAGTACAAAGAACAATGATGGTATAATGAAGGTTACACTACATCATTTCGACTAGTTGGATGGACAAAATAAGCCTACCTCTGTCTATAACATTTATGCAAAGGCTGTGAAGGCAGTCTCTGAAATGAGTATACTAAAATAATATTAGATATGTCTATAATGAGTATGGAAGCCTCAGCCATTTCCAAATCATCAGAGCCTTTGAAATGGACTTTTGAGAGAAAAGATAGCTACTAGTGCCAGCATGACTTCACCTTCAAGATTGCTTAAATTTAATCATTATTGAGAGCCTTCTCCAAACCAAGATCATGATAGAAGTTAAAAAGAAAATACTTAAATTCAGTGGGATGATTGAGAAACTCGTGGGAACTTTCACTCTTTCCCTTGAAAACGCTGTTGAAATAATTTTTTGGCAATATATATTTCTTCACTCGTAACCCAGAGGGAAATATATTACTATAAATAGCTGCGGTAAGCCATTCATAACTCATCATCATAAATAATTATGAGTTTTTAGTTCCACATCGGATAAGCTCCTTTGAAAAGCAGTCAATACATAATCATCAAAGTTAATCACCAAATATTAGTTGAAAAATGCAAATTGCATTTCATTACTTTGAATGGAGGAAAAACATCTTATAAATTTTAGGATAGAAATACCTAAATAAAATTGCCAGTCCTAGACTCTCTGGACAATATTGACATTAAAGTTATGGAATAGAAGCCTCTTTTAGATCAAGAGCTTGGTTCTCACAGAATAAATCCTTACGAATTCTTCTTAGAGCATGACTAAATTGTGTATTAGGATGTTTTCTAGGTCTTCTCTTTTTCAGACAAAGCTCGTTAGTAGGAGATTAAAATTTCGTTCCACTCTAGATTCTTTCATGCAAGATTTAATGAGGTGGATTTAAGGCTTCTTGGTTAAGATCAGAGCAAGGTATGTTAAATGAGTATGCTATAAATTGAATTTAAGGTTTAGGCTAAAAAAGGAAAGAATATTGACGCTTTGCTAAGGACTCCTTCTGCTAATGTGCCTCCATAGGGCTAGAATCCAGCTTTAGAGTCTTAGGATTAGTCTCCTATGACTGCAACAAATATTATTTTTCTAATTATCAATAAAAACTAATGGAGGGCAAGGAGGAGAAGATCCATTAAAAGCGGCTACTTTTTTAAATGCTTTAGATGCTGACTTCTTAGATTCTCCTTTAGATAGTATGAGTTAAATACTAGAGATGAAGAGAGGAAAATTTATTGAAGATCTACTTTAATTAAATGTAAAATGAGAGGAGTAATGCGCTTCACAGCTCATTTGCAGTAGGTATTCAAAAACCCCAAAACCCCATAATTGATAAGAAAGTTGAAAATAAGTTGTGTATAATTAATTTTCTTTATTAATACTTATAATCATGCTAAATTTTAACACTAAACAGAAATCTAAAGTCTTCTAGGAAGTGGACCTGAACCGTCTGTCTCATAATTCTCTGAATTTATACTTTAAGTGCTTCTCTATCCAGAACAAACTGATGTTAGGTTTCATAGTTGCTTGATTATACTTTGTTTACTAACTTTTCAAGGTTCTGATACCTGTCTATCTTACAATGTCTGGTTGCGAATTATATTGCATCATCTTCACTTCCACACTAGTATTCCTCTGGTTTCATATCCATTCAAGTATGATTGCAACTATAGACCAAAGTCCCTCTGCACTGGAACCGTTGAGCCAAGTCTGTCCTATGGGAAGTAGGAGCCTGCAGTTCCTGCACCGATGCTTCTCAATGTTTCTCTTCTTACAACTCTTGTTGAGTCTATGACAGTTGCTCGACTGGTTCAAAGTTTATCATTATGTTCTCTGGCTTGGATCTCTGTGCACGAATCCCAACTCATCAACTCCATCACTCCGCTAACGAGGTCAGTGAGAATAGCAGTAAGCTAGTACTTGTGCGCCTCGTGCTGAGAAAATTCTCTTAGTGTGGATCTCCATTTAGGAAGGCGAATGGCGATGTAATTCATGATCGATAAGAACACCAGCAAGATGAAGAACGTACTTCAATTTTTTGTCCCTCGCTTCTCTCAAACACTGTCAGTCGTTCGCCAACTCAAGACCTCTCTCTTCCTTTTACAAGGTATTCGTAAGGAAGATCTTGTAAGCATACTCTTCTGTATGATGGTGGGTGTCTCTCCGCTTCGCATCAGCAAGGTGTAGGTGTAATTTTGAACACACTCCTCCAAGTACAATCTCAAGCATGGAGTCTTGCCTTGAGCTAGCTGAAACTTTACTGACACCATACACTAAGGCTTCTGATCATGAACTCAATCTTCCTCTTCTTCTCCTCTTGCTTTAGTTGAACCTTGTCAAGTATCGTGCTTGCCTCTTAGCTGGCCCCATCTTTAAAGTTTTTTTACCCTAAATTAAATCAGCCATTCTTTTTTCCCCATGTTTTCTTGGGGGAAAGCAGAGTGAGAGAAAGCTGCTCACAAGTTGAGAAAGGGATAGCGACGTCCACTTTCTAATGTTTCATATAGATCTTGGGTTTGCCCTAGTGGATTCCTTGATGTGCCGTTTGGGGCCCCTTTGGGGATATTGAACTGTCTTTGCATTACCCCCATTCAAAAATTTTTTCCCCCCATTGATCTCGGAGCAGCAACAAGAGGAGATAGGGGCGATATTTTAAAAACCCCACCGATTCTAAACTCTTGGCTTGAAAATTTAAAAGCACAGAGATCTCTTGCTCCCCAAGTCAGAGAGCTCTCCCTTACTTAGTGCACACAGCATCTTTTTTGGTTGCTGTTCCGAACTTAGTTTAGCTTGTTTTGCTAAGGTTTACTTGTTTCACTGGTTTGGTTATTTAAAATTTAAAAAATTTTAAAATTATGAAGAGCCCGCCACTTTTTATTATGTATGCTTTTGCCTGGTTGCAGGTCAGAGAACTCAGAGTGCAAAAGATGTATTTTGATGTTCTTCATTTTTCTTTTTTATTTTTAAATAGCTCCATATTTTATCTCTTATTTGCTTGATTTTGTACGAATTAATTTAAAAAGCAGTTAGAGTGCTACTAATTTTTTTGGAACCATGTTAAATGTCGAGTCACGAAAGGCTTAAAAAAAAGCTGTCAATTTCATTGCAACCGATTTAACTGTTTAATTAAGTCAAAAATTTAGTATTGTACTAAAATTAAATTTTTTAAGTATAATTAGTATTAATTAATGGAGCCACCCCATATAAAAAAGGGGCTCCATCTTTACAACTTTCACCTGATTCGCTTTGTTTTTTAGCTCTATCTATTTCAGCTTTTCACCTATAGGATCTCACTATAAAAAGTAAGACTTTTGCTTTTCGGTCTAGATCAATAAAAAAAACTTTGATTTTAAATAGAACAACGAGTACTCGAGCAAGATGGTGGGGAAAAATTTGGGGAAAATTTGGGGTTAAGCGGGTTAAAATTAAAAAAAAGGGAAAAAAGGGTTTTTTTTAAAAAAAAAAAAAAAAAAGGTTGTGTATAATTAAATTTTTTATTAATACTTATAATCATGCTAAATTTTAACCCCAAACAGGCAACTAAAGTCTTCTAGGAAGGTGACCTTGATCTTTTTCTATTTCTCTGAATTTTATACTTTAAGTGTTCCTCTATCTCAGATAACTGAGTGTTAGGTTTCATAGGTTCTTTATTATTATTTTTTTACTAACTTTTCAAAAGGTTTTGATACCTTTCTATCTTACAATGTCTTTTGCAATTATTGTATCTTCACTTTTTACACTAGTAGTATTTCCCCTGGTTATATCGCATTCAAGTAGATTGCAACTATAGACCAAATGTCCCACTCATGAACCGTTTAGCCCAAATCTGTCTCTATGGGAAGTACCTGAGTTCCTTGCACCGATGCTTCCTCAATGTTTTCTCTTCTTACAAATCTGTTGAAGTCTATGCAGTTTCTCTGACTGGTTCAAAGTTATCATGATGTTTTCTGGCTTGAGATCTCTGTGCCAATCCCAATCATGCAACTCCCTCACTCCTCTAAAAGGTCAGTGAGAATAGCAGAGCTAGTACTTGTTCGCCTCGTGCTGAAAATTTTCTTAGTGTGATCTCCCATTAGGAAAGGGGAATGGCGATGTTTATGATGATAAGAACACCAGCAAGATGGGGAACGTATTTAAGTTTTTTCCCTCGCTTTTCTCAACACTGTCAGTTTGTT